>CM038681.1:242968699-243248938 GCA_021605205.1 Aegilops longissima
CAGCCCGATGAGGCCACTCCCAGGAGGCCTTGTGTTGTCCGCCTCACGAGGCTTAGCCCAGCTCGCGAGGTCTTGAGTGATTCTTTGGTGAAGGCGGGCGTCTTCCAGGCCATGAGGGAACCACGCCGTGGGCCACCGAGCAGGCAAGTTTGGGACCCCTCGTTCCCGATCGCCCGATAGTAGACCCGGGCCCAAAGCGGCGACTCGGACTTCGGCCGGTGACCAAAGGGCAAGTCTTGAGTCTTCGGGCCCCAACAACTGCGTCCTTGAGTGCGACGATGTGGCGATTGATTGGACGTGGGTGTCTCCACTTCCCCATGCTGCCTCGGCAACTGCCCGACTTGACGAGTCCCTGCTGCATGCCAAAAGATTTATCATTACCTGCAATCATGGAGATCGCCGGTTGGCATCCTCTGGGCTATAAATGGGGAGGGGGCAGAGCCCCCATCGCCCATCTCTTCCCATTCCGCTCGCTTCTCCTTCCTTGCTCCATTGCTAGTAGCGACTCCCATGGCGCCTGCGAAGAGGTTTTCGGCCGCGGAGAAGGGAAAAACCCCCCGCGATGAGCCAGAACCGCTTCCGCCTAAGAAGAGGGCGGTCCACCGTCACGACATAGTCGTGCGATAGGAGGTGACAAGGCCTTGGTACGAGCGGCCTCCTCCTGGGTATCCGTTGCCTATGTGTGCCCAAGCCGAGGGCTCGGGAGGAAGAGGCGGCGAGCGGCGCCGCCCGCGCCGCGGCCGTGGTTGCCGCGCAATGGCGGTGCACACCGTCACCCCAGGGGCCCACGCCGTGGACTCCTCGCGAGAACTCGTGCTGTGGGCGGCGATGCCTCCACGCTCCTGGATCCGCTTCCCCCAGTTCTTTTTTGCCGAGATGCCACCGAGGGGGGCCCTCGAGCTATGGCTGCAGCACGCCGACTGCGACACCCCGGCGATCGGAGCAGAAGTGGAAGCCGTCTCCCCGGGCAATATCTTCATGACCCACGGCTGGGGCGAGGTCGCCCGGGTTTTCCGCGCAGAAGGCGCCCTGGCGATCCACTTCACGTACGACGCCGCCTCCACCATGTTCTTCAAGGTCTTCGACGCGGAAGGCCGTCGCTTGGAGTGCTGCCCTGGAGAGGGCCGCCTGAACGGTGCCACAGCAGGACCTGGGCCTGCCGCCCACCTCGTCGGCGACTCGTCCGGCAGCAGTGGTGCCGCTTGGGAGTCTAGCGATTCTCCTGAGCCCTACGAGACTCCGGAGACGAGCGATGACAGCTACGTGCCCCCGAGCTTTTGCTGGGCTCGGAGCAAGGCCGCAGTGTCCGGCCGCCGCCGTCGCTGATCTAGATGGGGTTGGTGTCGGTGGGTCGACACCTATGGGGTCACTAGAATCCCTTCTACGGTCGGCTGGCGCGGGGTTGTGAGAAGAGCAGGTCCAGGAGCCAGCACAAGGATCGTTTACCCAGGTTCGGGCTGCAAGGATGCGTAAACCCTAGTCCTGCTTTGGTGGATGTATTGAGTGTTCTTGAGCTTCTGAACTAGCTATGGTGGCTGCGTAGTTCCAAAAAGGTGACTCCCTCTCCTGGTCGCCTCGGGCCTCCTTTTATAGGAAAGGGGTTGCCACGATGGCACAGGGAGGTGGAAAGGCCTCCAGTCTTGTGAGCTTATCGCACGGCATTACGGGACAAAGTGCATTAAATCGCTACTTAGGTGTCCATTAGCTTTATCGGGGATGGGAACGAGGCCCATCCCATCCGTCGCCACTCCTCCTTGCTTCGACCTGGCGCCCGGGCCAGCGATGCATGCAGTGCCATGTGGCAGGCAGCATTTGTTGAGGTGGCCTTGATGGCAGGTCTTCGAAGATCTGCATGCCACCACGTAGGTGCTTGCTGAGTTGGTCTGGAAGCCGTGTCTTGCCATGCAGGTGCCTGCCCAGCTGGTTGGGCTGACAGCTGCATGCGAATGGTAGTGGAGCCTTGGCTGGTGCGGGCCTGGTAGTGGCTCCGCTGACGCCCTCGACAAGGGTCTTGCCGGCGGCCTGGCAAGGATCTTGCCATGGCGTCGCAGTCGTCCTGGCAAGGCGCTTGCCGGGGGTCTTGTCGATCTCCTCGGCTAGGATCCCATCGAGGGTCGCGGTCTTCTGGTCCTCATCTGATCTTGTGTGTTCATGATCTTGACGAAGATCTGCATGCCACCACAGAGGCGCCTCCCGAGCCCTGGTTCCAATGTAGTTAGTTGGCTGGTGTTGGAACCCACGGGCTCAAGGGTGGCCTGCTCTGCTGGCATCGGGCAAGTTGCCCTCGCAAGGCTCTTGCCGGGGCCGCGGAGGCCCCCACGACAAGGGTCTTGCTGGGGGAGTCCACCTCGCCCTTTTGCTCTCCTGTATTTCTACTCTTGGCGTGGCCTTGGTTGTGTTGCGCTTCAGCTTCTCTCCGGCTTCCCTCTTCTGCCCTGCTAGGTGTGGCCGTGGCGCGTGGCTCTGACTGCCCGTGCACAAGTAAAGGGGTCAAAAGGAGAGCCCCTACTTTTGTACTGCTCGACAGAGCCCGGGCTGGGCCACACATAAAGCATAGCGTTGTTGGGCCGAGCTCAGGCGTCTTGCTGGCAGGTGGGGCGGATTTTACGCATAATTTTTTGGTCGCTGCGCTTCCCCACGACCAGCGTTGAGCGCTCGACAAGGAGGCGTGCGTGGCGTGGGGTCATCGTGGCGTTTCCGCATGCATGCGTCACATCATGGTAAAGAGGTGGCTCGCGCCTTCCCCATAAAAAGAGGGAGGTGTGGAGGCGCGGCTCATTTACTGGTTGGACTGGGGTCACAGTCTTCTAGGCACCCACGCCCCATGATCACGGGGCAGGGAACGGTCACCTCACCCGTCCTTTCGATCTTGCTCGCCTTCCACGCGTCATCCATGCAAGTGGCAGGTGATGGAGGCGGGACTCCGGGCCATCGCTGATTGGGGCAGCGGGTCGGTCCTGATTCCCTGCGCCTCCGATGGCTGGACTGGCTGAGTGGGGTGGCCGAGTCTCGACCCCGCCCCTTTATAAGGAGGGGAAGGGAGGGCGTCATCCCACATTCCTTCAGTATCCATCCTCCTCCACCTTCGCTCCTTTCTTCCACCTGCCATGGCGAGAGGAGGTGCTGGGCCTTCGATGGTGGCGGCAAGGGTCGCGGCTCGTCAGCACGTCCCTCCTTCCCACGAGCCCGCGGCGGAGGAGCCGGCCATGAGAGGAAGGGGGAGGGGGCATGGCCGAGGTCACCATGGAGGTCGGGGGAGAAGGGGACGAGGGGGCGCGACGGTCGTGCCTCTGCCAGCGGTGCCTCCCACGGCGGAGGGTCACGTGGGGGACCAGCCCCGCGAGTTCTTCATCAGGCTGCACCGGCCACCGCATCGTCGTCTCCGTCTCCCCACTCCCTTCGCTCGGGAAATGGAGCTCGATCCGCCCCAGACCCTCAGATTGCACATGAGGGGCTGCGGGACCTGCGGCACGCGGGTCGACGTCGACTTCCCCCCTCCTCATGTTATGTACCTCCGTCACGGATGGAAGGAATTTGCTCGCATCCATAGCCTGATGGTGGGGCTCGTCCTCTACTTCAAGTTAATGGAGGGGCCTACTCTCCGTCAAGGTCTTCGGAGATCTTGGAACTCGCCTGAAGTGCTGCGTGGAGAGCTCCTCTGACGATGAAGATTCCTCCTCAAGCGGGAGTGACGAGGAGGACAACGACAGTGACGACGAGGGAGTCGAGCGGCAGGATGCCGACTCCGACTTCAACTGACCGCGCCGCCCATCCCTAGGCCACGCACCCTGCCGAGGGCCTTCCTCGCCAAGCTCTCCATCGGGGTGCTCCCCGTCGTCTCCTTAGGCGGCTGGCGTAGGAGGGCCGGAGAACACGAAGAAGGCGGGTGGCGGCCGTCAAGTCGGAGTACGCGGGCACCGATGCCTTCATCGTGTATTGCCGGCCCGCTGCCTCGTCTTCCAGCTCCTTTCCCGGCACCAAGATGTTCTCTTGGTGCCTTCTGCTCCTTGTACCTTGCCTAGGCGCTCTTTTTGCCCTCCCGCTGCCTTGTTCTACCTTCTGAGGAGAGGGACAAGAAAGGGATTATAGGCACCTTATCTATTTTTAGTTTGTAAGCCTGCGGAGGCAGGAGCAAAGTAGAGTTAGGCCCGTCGTTCATCTCCTCGCCAGCACGACTACTACCAAATTTTGAACCAGGAGGTAGATCTTGGGTACAGGAAAGGGGGAGCACGGTGTTTTTAAGAACATGAATGAGGTTTCACATGTCCCAGTTCTTTACGGAAATGCATAACAGAGGGATGAAAGACTTATCTGAATCCGTAGCCCCCGGCAACCTTGGCTTGTTGTGGTTGGATCCTTGTATCTTCAGCCCCCGACAGTCTTGGCCTGCCAGGGCCGGAGCGCCGGTTCATTCTCTTTTTCCCAAGCGGCCCGGCAGAAGCGTCTGCATGCCCTGCGAACCAGAGAGAACAGAAAGATGCACACTTGACCTCTAGGATAGGGGTTAGTCGCTGCTAAGCACTATCAACCCTAACTGAGGGAGAGACTTAACCTAGCATGCATGCTATAAGTTAGGGCGCCAGCGCTTTGTTTATTTATGCTCAGGGTCTGTGACTGGCTTTGTACAGAGGGTTACATGCCTCGTCGGCAAAGCTTGTACAAAAGGTGACTTGCTAGGAGGCCCGACAAGCCGTGCCTTATGGGTAGAATTTGCAAAGATGTTCGATGTTCCAGGAGTTGCTCACTGGGACAGCATCTTCGGTCTCCAGGCGGACTGCACCGGGCCTGGTGACTCGTATTACCCGATAAGGGCCTTCTCACTTCACCGTCTACTTGTTGGAATTCTTGGCCGACTGAACGCGCCGAAGAACAAGGTCGCCTTCCTCAAAGCTTCTGGCATGAACCTTGCGGCTATGGTAGCGGCGCAAGGCTTGCTGGTAGCATGCTGCTCTCACAGCCGCATGAAGACGATCTTCCTCAAGGAGCGTTGCGTCATCTTGCCGCAATTGCTCTTGCTCAAGCTCGTCATAAGCGAGCACTCGAGGCGACCCGTATGTGAGTTCCATGGGGAGAACTGCCTCTTCCCCGTGAACCAGGGCAAAGGGTGTTTGGCTGGTGGCTCGATTTGGCGTTGTTCTGATCGACCAAATAACCACCGGCAACTCATCAATCCAGTGCCTTCCACTCTTATGCAGCCTGTCAAATGTCTTTGTTCTCAGGCCTCGCAACACTTCAACATTTTCCCTATCCGCCTGGCCGTTGCTCCGGGGGTGTGCCACGGAAGCAAAACAGACCTTGCTGCCGAGGTCTTGGATGTATTGCATGAATGTGTGACTTGTGAACTGCGTGCCGTTGTCGGTGATGACTCTGTTTGGTACACCAAAACGGCAGACTAGCCCTTTGAAGAACTTGACGGCTGCTATTGTTGTAACCTTCCTCACTGCCTCCACCTCCGGCCACTTTGTGAACTTGTCGATTGCAACGTACAAGTACTCAAAGCCCCCGACAACGCGAGGGAAAGGGCCCAATATGTCGAGCCCCCAGACCGAAAACGGCCAGGAGAGAGGGATTGTTTGAAGGGCTTGAGCTGGTTGATGAAGCTTCTTTGAATGGAACTGGCACACTTCACAGCTGGTTACTAGTGCCGTCACATCCTGGAGAGCGGTGGGCCTGAAGAAGCCTTGCCGGCAAGGGCCCTCGACTCTATGTGGGAGCCACATATGCCTCCATGTATCTCTGCCAACAGCTCCAGTCCTTCCTCCCGGGGAATGCACTTCAATTTCACACCGTTCGGTCTTTTTCTGTACAGGACGTCACCGATGAACTGGTATAATGCTCCTCAAGAAGTTCCCCTGTCTGGAGGAAACGGACGGTATGTTGTGCCCATGCCGGAGCCTGGGGCTCGACGTCAAGGACCAAAGGCATCTCTTCCGCCATGGGGGCAACCGTCTCTACGGCCATGGCTTGGCGCCCTGCCGGAGCCAGCCGCCCCTCGGCAAGCTCAGAACCCGCGGCAACACCCTTGCCAGCGGCCCCTGGGGGCTCGGCGGGAAAGTACTTGCCGGGGCCTGATTTCCTCCGCTTGTTATGCTGTGTTTATGGTTTGACGGATGGTTGAGTTAACCGAAGCAAAAAGGTACCTGGTTCCACAGGTAGCTTGAATGCAGCGTGCTTTGACAGGTAGTCAGCGATGTCGTTCTCCGCTCAGGGAACGTGCTCCGCTTGTATACTGTCGAAGCGCTCCTCCAGCTTCCTCACCTCATGTACGTAGGCCTCCATCAACGGACTCTGATAATCTTTGTTGACTTGTCTGACGACAAGCTGCGAATCACCCCTGACGATGAGCTTCTTCACCCTGAGGTCTGCCTTGATCCTGAGACCGGCAAGCAGCCCCACGTACTCGGCAGTGTTGTTTGTGGACATCTCCCTGGGAAAGTGCATCTGGATCACATACTTGAGGTGCTCTCCCGTGGGTGCGACAAGCAGCACACTGGCACCGGCGCCTTGCAGCGAGAAATCCCCATCAAAGTACATGATCCAGTCGCGGCTTGCTTCCTTGTCGGGGAGAGCGGTCTCCTGGATTTCTTCGTTGGGCGTTGAGGTCCATTCTGCAATGAACTCCGCCAGGACTCTGCTCCTGATTGTCGAGGTACTTTCAAACTTCAACCCAAAGCTTGACAACTCCAAGGCCCACTCCACAATCCTTCCGGTTGCATCTGGGTTGTGCAGTATCCATTGCAACGGGAGGCGGGTGACGACAGTGCTCTCATGGGCTTGGAAGTAATGACGCAGCTTCCTCGAGGACATAAGGAGGCCGAAGAGAAATTTATGCACACCGGAGTACCTTGACCTAGCCCCCTGAAAGAGGGAGCTGACAAAGTGAACCGGGTGCTGCATCATCTTCTTCTTCTACACCACTTCACTTGGCTGCGCGGGCCCTGCCCCGATGGCATCAGACTCTGCCGGGGGCCTTGCCTCGTTGGCACCAGGCCCTGCCGGGGGAATTTATAACGTGCCATCCGCCAGTCCTTCCATTGCCACTGTCTCTTCGTCGACCTCCCTCTGTACCACCAGCGTGGCGCTGACCAGTTGATTCATCGCCGCCAGGTACAACAGCAATGACTCTTGCGGTTTAGGCGCCACCGGTACTGGTGTAGAAGAGAGGTACTTCTTCAGATCCCGCAGTGCTGCTTTGGCCTCCGGGGTCCACTCCATGGGACCCGCCTTTTTCAAAAGCTTGAAAAAGGGAAGGGTGCGCTCGGCAGACTTGGAGATGAATCGGCTCATGGCAGCAACGCAACCAGTGAGCCGATGCACATCCTTGATCCGCTTGGGTGCCTCAATCTGCTCAATAGCCTTGATCTTGTCTGGGTTTGCCTCGATCTCGCGCTGCGACACAAAGAACCTAAGAAGTTTGCCGGACGGAACACCGAAGACACACTTCTCAGGGTTCAGCTTGAGGTTGATCTTGCGCAGGTTGGCAAACGTCCCTTCCAGGTCCTGTACAAGAGTTGCCCTGTCCTTGGTTTTGACCACTATGTCATCCATGTATGCTTCCATATTTCTATGTAGCTGGGGTTCAAAACCAATTTGGACAGCTCTTGCAAACATTGAGCCAGCACTCTTCAACCCGAAAGGCATCCATAAAAAGCAATACGTGCCACATGGGGTGATGTATGATGTCTTCTCTTCGTCTTCTCTTTTCATGAACATCTGGTGGTAGCCTGAGTAGGCGTCAAGGAATGATAACAGATCACACCCGACCGTGGAGTCAACAATCTGGTCGATGCGCGGCAACGGGAAGGGGTCCTTAGGACAAGCCTTATTGATATCTGTGTAGTCAATACACAACCTCCACTTCCCGTTCGCCTTGCGCACTACCACCGGATTGGCCAACCACGTCGGATGGAGCACCCCCCTCACCAAGCCTGCTGCTTCCAACTTCCTAATCTCTTCTGTGATAAACTCTTGCCTTTCCAGAACCTGCTTCCTGACTTTCTGCTTGACGGGCCGCGCATGAGGACAGACAACTAGGTGGTGCTGAATCACCTCCATGGGAACAATGGGGATGTCGGATTCTTGCCATGCAAACACATCAACATTTGCCCGCGGGAAGGTGACAAGCGCGCCTTCCTATTTGCTGTCGAGGGTGGAGCTTATGGTGAAAGCCCCCCCCATACCATCCTCCCTAACGGACACCTTCTTCGTCTGTGGTGGCACAGCTCTGGATTTCTTGCTCTTGCCGGTGGAGCTCTCTGGCACGTCCTCGACGGTAGCACAACACTCCGAAGAGGTGCGCTTGCCGGAGTGGGTGCGAGAGGTCTTGCCAGGCTTCTTCTTCCCTCCCGGGGCTTCAGCGGCAGGAGCAAGTGCCTTGGCGGCAGCTGCTGCAACTATGTAACGCCCCGGATTCGATGCGCCAGGTGTCTGCCAGGTTTTCGCCGTCGTTGCCATGTCATTTGCTTGCGTGTTGCACTTTGCCATGTCATCATATGCATTTCATATCATGTCATCATGTGCATTTCATTTTGCATACGTGTTCGTCTCATGCATCCGAGCATTTTCCCCGTTGTCCGTGTTGCAATCCGGCACTCCTATGTCCCCCGGCGTCCCCCTTTTGTCTCCTGTTGTGAGTGGGTGTTAAACTTTCTCGGAATGACCCGAGGTTTGCCAAGTGGCCTTGGTATAGCACCGGTAGACCGCCTGCCAAGTTTCGTGCCATTTGGAGGTCGTTTGATACTCCAACGGTTAACCGGGTAGCCGCAAAAGCCCTCTTTTGTTGTGGCCCAACACCCCTTCAAAGTGACCCAAAACCCAGCAAACTCCTCTCCATGCTCTCGGTCGTTCGATCACGATCGCATGGCCGAAAACCGCTCCTCATTTGGACTCTCCTAGCTCCCAGAATCTATATATATGCCCCTCCCCCCGAAATTCGCGGATCAAATCCACCCTAACCCTAGCAGTCTTCCTCCTCGCGCCGCCGGACACGTCCGCCCGTGCCGGACATGTCCGCCGGACACCTCACCCCGACCAATCCCACCGCGACACGTCAGCAGCGCCACCGCCTCGCCCAATCCCACGCGCCACGTCGCCGCCGCCGTCCCCTCTCTCTCCTCCGCCGCGAGAGGCCGCGCGGCTCAGATCCGGCCAGCAGGGGCCGCGCCGCCGCCCGCCGCCGCCCGTCCGGACCATGAGAGCCCCAGCGCCGCGCCGCCGCGCTGGTCGCCGCCTCCGCCGGCCTCGCCCGCCACCGTGCCCCCACCGCGGATCCTGCCGCCTCACCTTCACCTCGCCGCCGCCCGGCCATGGAGCTTCGCCGCCGTCGGACCGCTTGCCGCGCCAAGGCCTCGACCCGCCGCCATCTACGCCTCCCGCGGCACCGCGCACCGCCCGAGCGGCCGCCCAGCGCCGCCCGTGCCGATCCGGAGGCATCGACCGGATCCGCCGCCGGCGCCTCCCTCCGTCCGTCCCGAGTCCGCCTCGGCTTCCGCGCCTCGCCGGAGGTCCGGGGCATCGCCCTGCCGTCGGTCGTCGTCGGCCCCGCACTGGGATGGCCTCCTCCAGATCCAGCCCCGACCCGCCAAGCAAACACACCGGCACGCCCGTCCCGTACCCCTCCGTCCACTTTTCCCCGGGGTGAGATTTTGCCAAGTCCCCGATATTTTTTGACATTATCATGCCATGTTCATCGCATCATATCTCCATGCATACTGCTCCGTTTCGTGCGTGTAACATGTCAAATTGTTCGCCTCGACGAGTACTTTATTTCATTCCATTGCATCATGTTCATTTGAGTCCATCTTGATGCCTGAATCATCGTTGCAAGAGTGCTATGTGATGTTAATCTGCTGAAACTGTTATAACTTGGCGATTTATCATTTTTGTTGCATTTGATGTGTGCATCTTATGAGCATGAGCTCTACATTTGTTTTGTGATATGTCATGCCGTATTCACAGGGGTGCTATCCATGTATTTTTGTGAGTCTTGTACTGAGTGCACCAAGCTTGTTAAGTAGGGTACTTGCTGTTGCTGTTTTGCATGTCTGAATCTGCTATATCATGATGCTATGTTAACCTGCTTCTACAAGTCATTCTATGCATAATTTGGAGATGTTCACTAATGATGTTTTGTTAAAAATGTATTGCTATATCCGTCCATGCCCTTTGTTGCAATTATAGTCTGCTGTAACTTATTGTAATCTTGCTCTCGAATTGCTAAATAATGTTGCTGTCAGCATGTTAACATTAAGTTCAATGTTGCCATGATTGTTGTTAGTGATCCATGCACCCTATGAACTTGCTCTTGCCATTCTTAGCTTCATAAACTTGCCATCTTACTGTTTGTTGCCTTGCCATGCCATGTTTTGCTCTGTGGTGAGTGGTTCAAGCTCACCAGCATGCCTACTTATTGTTCTTTCAGCCATGTATGAATCTGTCATATCATTTGCCATGTTTACATGGGTGCCATCATATCTTCTGATCCTTTTTGGCTCATGGTCACTAAAGAACTTTTGTTCTATGCAACTATTAGATTCATGCCATTCCTTTCTTTGCCATGATAAGTTCCTGTAACATGTTGTTTGATAGCTCTAAACATTGCAACCTGTTGTTATTTCTGCAAAATCTGAAACTGTTATTATTTGCAATCTTGCCATGTGATTTTGAGCATGTTCTAGTAGTTTTTGGAGATAGCTCAGTGTTCATGTTTTGTCATGCTTTACCTGTAAATCACGTCCATGCCTTTTTTATCATGTTAAGATGTTGTAGCTTGTTGTTTAGGTGCTTGCAATATGCCTAGTTGCTGTTTTGGACAGCTTGTCCTTTAAACTTGTATAGAGTGTATGTGTTGAACCGTTGCTCCGTTTTGAGTGTGCTCTATATGAAACTTGCTTGATTTTGCATGTAGTTTCATATTATCATGTTGCATCCTTGCTTTGAGGTGTTTGCTTGATGTTTGGATGCTTTTTGCAACAATGCCATGTTTAACTTGTTTTGCTCATATCTTATAGGCCGTAGCTCCGAATCTAATGAACTTTATATGTAACTTGACTAGAATTTCGTGTAGATCATCTTGGTGCATTTTAACTTGCTGTTTAACAACTTGAACATAAGTCTTATTCAGATCTGGACCAATTTCGAAATTTGCAAATGAGGACTTACCGGAGTTGTTCTATGTTGTTTCCGGCCTCATTTAAACTTGCCTTGATGTGTTGTTCTTGTTTGCATCATCTCTTGCCATGAGTAGCCTCATCTAACTTTGTCATGCATCATTCTTGTTGTGCATCATGTCTTGTCTATGTGTGGTGTGTTTACCTTGTTGTGTGCTTCTTCTCGATAGTTCCCGTTTCGGTGCGATCGTGAGGATTCGTTCATCTACGCTTGGTTCGTCTTCGTGGCTTCATCTTTGTAACGCCCCGGATTCGATGCGCCAGGTGTCCGTCAGTTATTAGCCGTCTTTGCCATGTCATGTGCTTGTGTGTCTCTCTTTGCCATGTCATCATATGCATTTCATATCATGTCATCATGTGCATTTCATTTTGCATACATGTTCGTCTCATGCATCCGAGCATTTTCCCCGTTGTCCGTTTTGCAATCCGGCACTCCTATGTCTCCCGGCGCCCCCTTTTATCTCTTTTCGTGTGCGGGTGTTAAACGGTCTCGGAATGGACCGAGATTTGTCAAGCGGCCTTGGTATACCACCGGTAGACCGCCTGTCAAGTTTCGGATCATTTGGAGGTCGTTTGGTACTCCAACGGTTAACCGGGTAACCGCAAAGGCCTCTTTTATCTTGCAGCCCAACACCCCCTTCAAAGTGGCCCAAAACCCACCAAACTCCCCTCCATGCTCTCGGTCGTTCGATCACGATCGCGTCGCCGAAAACCGCACCTCATTTGGACTCTCCTAGCTCCCTCTACCTATTTAAACACCCCTCCCCCCGAAATTCCGGATCAATTCGCAGATCAAACCCTAGTCATCCCTCTCCTCGCGCCGCCGGACACTTCTCCCGCCGCCGGACGTGTCCGTTCCACTCGCGCCCGCCAGATCCAATGGCGCGCCGCCACGTGGCCCCGGCGCCTGCAGCGCCGCCGCAAGGCCCGCCAGCCCAGCAAGGGCCCCCGGCCCGTCTGCCTCCGCCTCCGTCGACCATGGGCGCTTGCCTCACCGCGCCGCCCGCCCGCTCCCGGCCCGGCGTCCCTCCGCCGCCCGGCCGGCCGGCGCTGGCTCGCCCGGCGTCGTGCAGCCCGGGCGAAGGTCGCCGCCGCCCGCGCCTTCCTCCTCGCCGCCCGCGGTGTCGCGCCTCCTCCAGATCCGGGCTGCCGCGCCCGATCCGCCGGTCCCCGCCGCTGCGCCATCTCCGGCCGGCGCCGCCCTCCGCCGCCGTTCCGCTCGATCGGGGAGGAGCCCCGATCCGCCTGCGCCCAACCCGAGCTCCTCCCAACGGGCCCCGCAGCCCAGCATCCCCACCGGCCCGATCCGCCACTGTCCTGGGCCAAGCCCGTGGGTGAGCAGCCCCAATCCTCCGCCCCGTGCGATTTTTACTATTTTGCGCTCACTCGTTTTTTCCAGGAATGACTAAGTCCCCGAAATTGTTGCATATTTTGTTGCATTTTCATCGCATCATAACTCTGTGCATGTAGCTCCGTTTTGCGTGTATAATATGTCAAATTGTTCGCCTCGAAGAGTAGATCATTTCATCTCATTGCATAACTTTCATTTGAGCTCATCTTGATGCCCTAAATGCTGTTAGAAGAGTGCTATGTGATGTTAGTTTCTGATTCTTATCAGAACTTGCACTTTTGTCATTTTTGCCATGATTGATGTGTGCACCCTATGGACTTGAGTCCTACATGTGTTTTGTAATATGCCATGCCATCTTTATAGTGGTGCTTGCTATGTATTTTTGTGATCTCTGTGGTGACTAGCACAAGCATGCAAAGTAGGCTTCCTGATGTTGCTGATTTCAGCCCTGTTTTGCTGATATTTTCATGCCATGTTAACTTGATGCTACCGAGAGATCCATGCATATTTTGAGATACTTCAGTAAGGATGTTTTGTTCTACATGTCTTGCTCTATCCATCCATGCCCTTGTTTGCAATTATGGAGTGCCATAGCTTGAGTCAATCGAGCTCTACTTTTGCTATAAAATGTTCCTGGCAGATTGTTTACATGTTATTCAATTTTGCCAAGGTTGTTGTGGTTGATCTTTGCACCCTATGATGTTGTTCTTGCCATGTATAGCTTCTATGCCATGTCTTCTTACTGTTGGGTGCCTTTACATGCCATGTATTGCTCTGTGGTGAGTGGTTCAAGCTCACCAACATGCCTACTTGTTGTTGTTCCTGCCATGTTCAAATCTGTAATATAACTTGCCATGTTTACATGGGTGCCATCATATTTTCTGATCCTTTTTGGCTTATGGTCAGTAAGGGACTTTTGATCTATGCTTTGAGTAGATTCATGCCATGCCTTTGTTTTCCATGTTAAGCTCCTGTAACATGTTGTTTGATAGCTCTAAACATTGCAACCTGATGTTATTTCTGCTAAAGTCTGAAACTGTTATTATTTGCAATCTTGCCATGTCATTTTGAGCATGTTCTAGTTGTTTCTGGAGATAGCTCAGTGTTCATGTTTTGTAATGCTTTACCTGTACATCATGCCCATGCCTTTTGTTTTCATGTTGGGGTCCTGTAGCTTGTTGTTTTGATGCTTGCAATATGCCTAGTTGCTGTTTTTGACAGATTGTTGCTATGACTTGTATAGTGTGTATGTGTTGAACCGCTGCTCGCTTTTGAGTGTGCTCTATATGAAACTTGCTTGATTTTGCATGTAGCTTCATATTATCATGTTGCATCCATGTTTTAAGGTGTTTGATTGATGTTTGTATGCATTTTGCATCAATGCCATGCTTATCTTGTTTTGCTCATATCTTCTAGACCGTAGCTCCGAATTAAATGAACTTTATATGTAACTTGACTAGAATTTCGTGTAGATCATCGTGGTGCATTTTAACTTGCTGTTTAACAACTTGAACTTAAGGTTTATCCAGATCTGGACCAATTTCGAAATTTGCATATGAGGACTTACCGGAATTGTTATATGTTGTTCCCGGCCTCATTTAAACTTGCTTTGATGTGTTGCTCTTGTTTGCATCATCTCTTGCCATGAGTAGCTTCATCTAGATTTGTCATGCATCATGCTTGTTTGTGCATCATGCCTTGTTCATGTGTGGTGTGTTTACTATGTTGTGTGCTTCTTGTTAGTTCCTGTTTCGCTTCGATCGTGAGGATTCGCTCGTCACGCTTGGTTTGGCTTCATCCGTTCGTCTTCTTCATGGACTCGTTCTTCTTCCTTGCGGGATTTCAGGCAAGATGACCGCTACCCTGGATCTCACTACTATCATTGCTATGCTAGTTGCTTCGTTCTTTCGCTATGCTGCGATACTTATCACTTGCTGCTCAAGCCTACCTAATTGCCATGTCAGCCTCTAACCTTTTGCACCCTTCCTAGCAAACCGTTGTTTGGCTATGTTACCGCTTTGCTCAGCCCCTCTTATAGCGTTGTTAGTTGCGGTGAAGATGAAGTTTGTTCCTTGTTGGAACATGGAGATGTTGTTCCTTGTTGGAACATGTTTACTTGTTGGGATATCACAATATTTCTTATTTAATTAATGCATCTATATACTTGGTAAAGGGTGGAAGGCTCGGCCTTATGCCTGGTGTTTTGTTCCACTCTTGCCGCCCTAGTTTCCGCCATATCGGTATTATGTTCCCGGATTTTGCGTCCCTAACGCGGTCGGGTGATTTATGGGACCCCTTGACAGTTCGCTTTGAATAAGACTTTTCCAAAGAAGGCCCAACATTGGTTTTACCATTTGCCTCACCTATGCCCTTTTTCCCTTGGGTTTCGGAGCCCGAGGGTCATCTTTATTTTAGCCCCCGGGCGGTGCTCCTTCGAGTGTTGGTCCGAACCGAGCAACCTCTTGGGCCACCACGGGCAACTCGATGGTTGGTTTTACTCGTAGCTTGACTTATCCGGTGTGCCTCGAGACCGAGGTACGTGCGACTCCTATCAGGATTTGTCGGCACATCCGGCGGCTTTGCTGGTCTTGTTTTATTCTTTGTCGAAATGTCTTGTAGCCGGGATTCCGAGACTGATCGGGTCTTCCCGGGGAGAAGGAATATCCTTCGTTGATCGCGAGAGCTTATCATGGGCTAAGTTGGGACACCCCTGCAGGGTTGGAACTTTCAAAATCTGTGCCCGCGGTTATGTGGCAGATGGGAATTTGTTAATATCCGGTTGTAGTAAACTTGAAGCAAACATCTTCTAAAATACACCAACCGTGTGCGTAACCGTGAGTGTCTCTTTTCGGGGTTGATCGAGAGGAGAACACGGTTTCTGGGTTATGTCTGACGTAAGTAGGAGTTCATGATCACTTCTTGATCATTACTAGTTGACGACCGTTCCTTTTGTTTCTCTTCTCGCTCTCATTTGCGTATGTTAGCCACCATATATGCTTAGTCGCTGCTGCAACCTCACCACTTTACCCCCCTTCCTTTCCCTTTGAGCTTTGCTAGTCTTGATACCCATGGTAATGGGATTGCTGAGTCCTCGTGGCTCACAGATTACTACACCACCAGTTGTAGGTACAGGTTGCGATGATCATGGCGAGAGCGATGTTTGCTTGTGTTGGAGTTCTTCTTCGCTTCTTCTTGATCGGGGATAGGTTCCGAGTCGGCAGCTGGGCTAGCAGGGTGGATGTCGTTTGAGCTTCGTTTATGTTTCATCCGTAGTCGGATGTTGATCTCTGTATATAATGTTGATGTATTCTTGTGGCATTTGTGCCTTATGTATGTATCCCTATGTATTATGTAATGTTGATGTAATGATATCCATCTTGCAAAAGCGTTTCAATATCGGGTCTATCCTTGGTGGGACCGTCGAGTTCCTTTGGATAGGGTGCATATTAGGCGTGACAAGTTGGTATCGAGCCTCGACCGACCCTAGGAGCCCGTTGATTGATCGTGTAGTTTGGCGAAGTTGTGTCTAGAAGAAAACTATTTTGAGTCTAGTTATATCGAGAGTAGGAATTCTTTTACTCCTCAGCCCCTTCATCGCTCTGGTGAGGAATCTTGACGTAGGTGTTTTGAATCACTCCTCTTCCCCTTCAAAAATTTTCTTTAGGATCACGCAGTTGGTTTTTCTGATCGTTGTTCCTCAGCTCTTTTCATCCGGTGCATTTCTCGTCGACTCGAACCTCTTTGTCTTTCGCGAGATCAATCCTCAGTTCTTCCTCTGACGTCGTTGTTTTCCCTTGTCCGAAGTTGTCTTTGTTTTTCCCGCCCGCCATCCCTTCTTCTTTTCCGAACCGGAGTTCGTAATCGAGTATCCATCCTACTCGTGCGAAATCTTTGCTTTCTCTCCTCAATGATTTCAATCGGTGTTTTTATCTTCAAGATATTCGTCGTTTCCCCTTCCAAGTTGCCTTTGTTTTTCCCGCCCACCCACCCTTTTCTTCCCGGAGTCTGACTCTCTCTCGACAATCTATTCCATTCGTGTGGAGCCTCTTCAATCTTCCCTCAATTGTTTCAACCGGTGAATTCTCGTCTTGTTCGTCATTCTTCATCCCTTTCTTTTTCCGGTGGATTCAATTCAAGTTTTTCGGGTTGATCACATTCTTTTCCTGGATCAAGTGTTTTTCCTGCTCGTTCGCCTCTCGCCAGTTTATCCTTCCGGAGTGTTCAAGATATCTCAGGAGATTCGTCTATGTTCCAATTAATTTAAGGTTGTCACCTCATTTAAATATTTCAATTGTTCCGGTGCATCATCTATCTGTTCAACAATCCTTTCCAACGGTGCTTTCCTTTAGTGGGCCCTAACCCACAGGTCTTTTCCCAGGATCTTACCTGACTCGTCTGATTTTCCCGGAGTTATTCCCAATTCTTCTCAAGTGTGACGTAAGAATGGATTCCATCAGTCACATGCCTTTTCAAGATCGATTTCAAATTCTTTTCATCGTTGGTGCAACCTTTCCTCTTTTGCATTCTTCCGGAGTTTCTCAGTAATTTTGGTGGTGTTTCTCGTCTTCATGTGAAGACCGAAGTAGAGTTTTTCCTCTAAATCTTGTCCGTTCCCCCGGAGATTCATGGTGCTAGCTCGATGGTATCCTATCTAATTGTTTCCAGTCTTGCAAATTCTTTTTATCCATCCGGAGTTCTTCAAGAGTTGTTTTCCGTCTCGGTCATCCGGAGGCCATCTTTTCGGAAGATTTCTTCGTTCTGAGTTTTCAGCTTCATTCTCTCAATTATTCCATATTCGTGCCCCTTCGTTCGTCCCAATATTCGTCCGGTGCCTCGTTCAAGTATTCTTCCGTCAGTTCGCGATCTCTTTGTTCTCTTGCATTTTAATTCCCTCAAGTATCTCTGTGCTTCCCTAATTCTTCCCGGTGATTCATACTCTTTCGTCAGTCTTTTCCGAATTCTTACGGTGGTTCGTTCAAGATTCTTTTTCCTTGTTTATCATATTAATTCATTCGTTCTTTCCAATCCTACCGGTGGTTCATGAAGACCTTCTCGAGTTTGCGATATGTCACTTCTTATTTCTTTTTCAAGAAGAATAAGTGGTATGCAAAATCCATTGCTTGCCATCAATTTAATTTGATGAAGGATAAGCATACAATAAATCTTATTCTTATTTCATCCAAGCGATTAATCCCTTCCTTCAGAGTTTGTTCGTGAGGAATAAATTCTAGTTCCAAGTCTTTTCATCTTTTCTTTTCCGGAGTTCAAATTTCCTCCGCCATTTCGTCGGAACCCCATCTAAATCATCACAAGGCTTTAATCTTATTTCCTTTCATCCTTCAATTGTATCTCATCATCCTTTTTGTTACCGGAATTTTTCATGGTGGTTCTTCATGATTTATTTCATTCTTCAAGAGTTCATCAAGATTTTGTTGATGGAATTCAAGTATCTGTCTTCTCGTGTCTCGAAGTGCAATTAATTCTCCGTATTCTTTTGAAGTGGAGTTTTGCATTTATTCGTTCTTCTCAGCTATTCAATCTTTTCCGCTTGTGGTCGGTTATCACCTTATAATTTTGAGATGGTTTCCATAAGTCCACAACAAGCTTATTCTTTCGTTGTTGATTTTCTCAACAAATTTCAGTTCAAACCTTCCTTCTAAATTCTTGTCATTCCATTCTTCAATTCTTCCGGAGGCTTTGCGTTGTTTATCTCGTCAAGTGTCATCCCATCTTGTGAAGTTCATGTTCTATTTTTTCGATATTCAGCCGGAATGCTACCTAAATCCTTTCAGTCTTATTCGTTTCTTTTCTCATTCTAACCACTCCGGTTAGAACGAGTTGTTTCATAGTCTATCTGATTCCGTGAGCTTTTGATTCTCGTCATTCTCGTCGTTCCTCTCTTCTTCTCGACTGCTCTCGATTCTTTGCTTCTTCTTTTGAGTTCTTGTTTCACCTCATCCCTTTTCCTCTCCCGTCTCGGTCCTAAGATCTCGGGACGAGATCTCTTGTTAGTGGAGGAGTGTTGTAACGCCCCGGATTCGATGCACCAGGTGTCCGTCAGTTATTTGCCGTCTTTGCCATGTCATGTGCTTGTGTGTCTCTCTTTGCCATGTCATCATATGCATTTCATATCATGTCATCATGTGCATTTCATTTTGCATACATGTTCGTCTCATGCATCCGAGCATTTTCCCCGTTGTCCGTTTTGCAATCCGGCACTCCTATGTCTCCCGGCGCCCCCTTTTACCTCTTTTCGTGTGCGGGTGTTAAACGGTCTCGGAATGGACCGAGGTTTGTCAAGCGGCCTTTGTATAGCACCGGTAGACCGCCTGTCAAGTTTCGGATCATTTGGAGGTCGTTTGGTACTCCAACGGTTAACCGGGTAACCGCAAAGGCCTCTTTTATCTTGCAGCCCAACACCCACTTCAAAGTGGCCCAAAACCCACCAAACTCCCCTCTATGCTCTCGGTCGTTCGATCACGATCGCGTGGCCGAAAACCGCACCTCATTTGGACTCTCCTAGCTCCCTCTACCTATTTAAACACCCCTCCCCCCGAAATTCCGGATCAATTCGCAGAACAAACCCTAGTCATCCCTCTCCTCGCGCCGCCGGACACTTCTCCCGCCGCCCGGACGTGTCCGTTCCACTCCGCGCCGCCCGTCGCATCCAATGGCGCCGCCACGTGGCCCGGCGCCCTGCGCCGCCGCCCGGCCCGCCAGCCAGCTGGGCCCCGGGCCCGTCGCCTCCGCCTCCGTCGACCATGGGCGCTTGCCTCACAGCGCCGCCCGCGCCCGCCTGGCGCCGGCAGCGCTCCGCCGCCCGCCCGGCGAGCCGCGCTGCTCGGCGTCGTGCCGCCCGGGCGAAGGTCGCTGCCGCCCGCGCCTTCCTCCTCCGCCCGCCGTGGTGCCGCACCCCTCCTCCAGATCCGGGCTGCCGCCGCCCGATCCGGCGGTCCCCGCCGCCCAGCGCCATCTCCGGCGGCGCCAGCCCGCCGCCGTTCCGCTCGATCGGGGAGGAGCCCCGATCCGCCTGCGCCTGACCCGAGCTCCTCCCAACGGGCCCCGCAGCCCAGCATCCCCACCGGCCCGATCCGCCACCGTCCTGGGCCAAGCCCGTGGGTGAGCAGCCCCAATCCTCCGCCCCGTGCGATTTTTACTATTTTGCGCTCACTCGTTTTTTCCAGGAATGACCAAGTCCCCGAAATTGTTGCATATTTTGTTGCATTTTCATCGCATCATAACTCTGTGCATGTAGCTCCGTTTTGCGCGTATAATATGTCAAATTGTTCGCCTTGAAGATTAGATCATTTCATCTCATTGCATCGTTTTGATTTGAGCTCATCTTGATGCCCTAAATGCTGTTAGAAGAGTGCTATGTGATGTTAGTTTCTGATTCTTATCAGAACTTGCACTTTTGTCATTTTTGCCATGATTGATGTGTGCACCCTATGGACTTGAGTCCTACATGTGTTTTGTAATATGCCATGCCATCTTTACAGTGGTGCTTGCTATGTATTTTTGTGATCTCTGTGGTGACTAGCACAAGCATGCAAAGTAGGCTTCCTGATGTTGCTAATTTCAGCCCTGTTTTGCTGATATTTTCATGCCATGTTAACTTGATGCTACCGAGAGATCCATGCATATTTTGAGATACTTCAGTAAGGATGTTTTGTTCTACATGTCTTGCTCTATCCATCCATGCCCTTGTTTGCAATTATGGAGTGCCATAGCTTAAGTCAATCGAGCTCTACTTTTGCTATAAAATGTTCCTGGCAGATTGTTTACATGTTATTCAATTTTGCCAAGGTTGTTGTAGTTGATCCTTGCATGCTATGATGTTGTTCTTGCCATGTATAGCTTCTATGCCATGTCTTCTTACTGTTGGGTGCCTTTCCATGCCATGTATTGCTCTGTGGTGAGTGGTTCAAGCTCACCAACATGCCTACTTGTTGTTGTTCCTGCCATGTTCAAATCTGTAATATAACTTGCCATGTTTACATGGGTGCCATCATATTTTCTGATCCTTTTTGGCTTATGGTCAGTAAGGGACTTTTGATCTATGCTTTAGTAGATTCATGCCATGCCTTTGTTTGCCATGTTAAGTTCCTGTAACATGTTGTTTGATAGCTCTAAACATTGCAACTTTGATGTTATTTCGCTAAAGTCCAAACTGTTATTATTTGCAATCTTGCCATGTCATTTTGAGCATGTTCTAGTTGTTTCTGGAGATAGCTCAGTGTTCATGTTTTGTAATGCTTTACCTGTACATCATGCCCATGCCTTTTGTTTTCATGTTGGGGTCCTGTAGCTTGTTGTTTTGATGCTTGCAATATGCCTAGTTGCTGTTTTGGACAGATTGTTGCTATGACTTGTATAGTGTGTATGTGTTGAACTGTTGCTCCGTTTTGAGTGTGCTCTATATGAAACTTGCTTGATTTTGCATGTAGCTTCATATTATCATGTTGCATCCATGTTTTAAGGTGTTTGATTGATGTTTGTATGCATTTTGCATCAATGCCATGCTTATCTTGTTTTGCTCATATCTTCTAGACCGTAGCTCCGAATTAAATGAACTTTATATGTAACTTGACTAGAATTTCGTGTAGATCATCGTGGTGCATTTTAACTTGCTGTTTAACAACTTGAACTTAAGGTTTATCCAGATCTGGACCAATTTCGAAATTTGCATATGAGGACTTACCGGAATTGTTATATGTTGTTCCCGGCCTCATTTAAACTTGCTTTGATGTGTTGCTCTTGTTTGCATCATCTCTTGCCATGAGTAGCTTCATCTAGATTTGTCATGCATCATGCTCGTTTGTGCATCCTGCCTTGTTCATGTGTGGTGTGTTTACTATGTTGTGTGCTTCTTGTTAGTTCCTGTTTCGTTGCGATCGTGAGGATTCGTTCGTCTACGCTTGGTTCGGCTTCATCCGTTCGTCTTCTTCATGGACTCGTTCTTCTTCCTTGCGGGATTTCAGGCAAGATGACCGCTACCCTGGATCTCACTACTATCATTGCTATGCTAGTTGCTTCGTTCTTTCGCTATGCTGCGATACCTATCACTTGCTGCTCAAGCCTACCTAATTGCCATGTCAGCCTCTAACCTTTTGCACCCTTCCTAGCAAACCGTTGTTTGGCTATGTTACCGCTTTGCTCAGCCCCTCTTATAGCGTTGTTAGTTGCAGGTGAAGATGAAGTTTGTTCCTTGTTGGAACATGGAGATGTTGTTCCTTGTTGGAACATGTTTACTTGTTGGGATATCACAATATTTCTTATTTAATTAATGCATCTATATACTTGGTAAAGGGTGGAAGGCTCGGCCTTATGCCTGGTGTTTTGTTCCACTCTTGCCGCCCTAGTTTCCGTCATATCGGTATTATGTTCCCGGATTTTGCGTCCCTAACGCGGTCGGGTGATTTATGGGACCCCCTTGACAGTTCGCTTTGAATAAGACTTTTCCAGCAAGGCCCAACATTGGTTTTACCATTTGCCTCACCTATGCCCTTTTTCCTTGGGTTTCGGAGCCCGAGGGTCATCTTTATTTTAGCCCCGGCCAGTGCTCCTTCGAGTGTTGGTCCGAACCGAGCAGACTGCGGGGCCACCACGGGGCAACTCGATGGTTGGTTTTACTCGTAGCTTGACTTATCCGGTGTGCCTCGAGACCGAGATGCGTGCGACCCCTATCGGATTTGTCGGCACATCCGGCGGCTTTGCTGGTCTTGTTTTATTCTTGTCGAAATGTCTTGTAGGCGGGATTCCGAGACTGATCGGGTCTTCCCGGGGAGAAGGAATATCCTTCGTTGATCGCGAGAGCTTATCATGGGCTAAGTTGGGACACCCCTGCAGGGTTGGAACTTTCGAAAGCCGTGCCCGCGGTTATGTGGCAGATGGGAATTTGTTAATATCCGGTTGTAGTAAACTTGAAGCAAACCTCTTCTAAAATACACCAACCATGTGCGTAACCGTGAGTGTCTCTTTTCGGGGTTGATCGAGAGGAGAACACGGTTTCTGGGTTATGTTTGACGTAAGTAGGAGTTCATGATCACTTCTTGATCATTACTAGTTGACGACCGTTCCTTTTGTTTCTCTTCTCGCTCTCATTTGCGTATGTTAGCCACCATATATGCTTAGTCGCTGCTGCAACCTCACCACTTTACCCCCCTTCCTTTCCCTTTGAGCTTTGCTAGTCTTGATACCCATGGTAATGGGATTGCTGAGTCCTCGTGGCTCACAGATTACTACACCACCAGTTGCAGGTACAGGTTGCGATGGTCATGACGCGAGAGCGATGTTTGCTTGTGTTGGAGTTCTTCTTCTGCTTCTTCTTCGATCAGGGGATAGGTTCCAGGTCGGCAGCCTGGGCTAGCAGGGTGGTTGTCGTTTGAGCTTCTGTTTATGTTTCATCCGTAGTCGGATGTCGATCTCTTGTATATAATGTTGATGTATTCTTGTGGCATTTGTGCCTTATGTATGTATCCCTATGTATTATGTAATGTTGATGTAATGATATCCACCTTGCAAAAGCGTTTCAATATGCGGGTCTATCCTTGGTGGGACCGTCGAGTTCCTTTTGGATAGGGTCGCATATTGGGCGTGACAATCTTCTTCAAGGACTCGTTCTTCTTCCTTGCGGGATTTCAGGCAAGATGACCGTCACCTTGGATCTCATTACTATCATTGCTATGCTAGTTGCTTCGTTCTATCGCTATGCTGCGTTACCTACCACTTGTTGCTCAAGCCTCCAAAATTGCCATGAACCCCTAACCTTTGTCACCCTTCCTAGCAAACCGTTGTTTGGCTATGTTACCGCTTTTGCTCAGCCCCTCTTATAGCGTTGCTAGTTGCAGGTGAAGTTGAAGATTGCTCCATGTTGGATTATGTTTATGTTGGGATATCACAATATCTCTTATATTATTAATGCATCTATATACTTGGTTAAGGGTGGAAGGCTCGGCCTTATGCCTGGTGTTTTGTTCCACTCTTGCCGCCCTAGTTTCCGTCATATCGGTATTATGTTCCCGGATTTTGCGTCCCTAATGCGGTTGGGTGATTTATGGGACCCCCTTGACAGTTCGCTTTGAATAAGACTCCTCCAGCAAGGCCCAACATTGGTTTTACCATTTGCCTCACCTATGCCCTTTTATTTTCCCTTGGGTTTCCGGAGCCCGAGGGTCATCTTTATTTTAGCCCCCGGGCCACTTCTCCTTCGAGTGCTGGTCCAAACTAGAGCCCTTTCCAGCGCCACCTCGGGGAAACTTGAGGCCTGGTTTTAGTTGTACGGACTGCTCATCTGGTGTGCCCTGAGAACGAGATATGTGCAGCTCCTATCGGGATTTGTCGGCACATTCGGGCGGCTTTGCTGGTCTTGTTTTATTACTGTCGAAATGTCTTGTAGCCGGGATTCCGAGACTGATCGGGTCTTCCCGGGGAGAAGGAATATCCTTCATTGATCGCGAGAGCTTATCATGGGCTAAGTTGGGACACCCCTGCAGGGTATAAACTTTCGAAAGCCGTGCCCGCGGTTATGTGGCAGATGGGAATTTGTTAATGTCCGGTTGTAGTAAACCTGAAGTAAACTCTTCTAAAATACACCAACCGTGTGTGTAACCGTGAGTGTCTCTTTTCGGGGTTGATCGAGAGGAGAACACGGTTTCTGGGTTATGTTTGACGTAAGTAGGAGTTCAGGATCACTTCTTGATCATTGCTAGCTTCACGACCGTTCCTTTGCTCTCTTCTCGCTCTTATTTGCGTATGGTAGCCACCATATATGCTTAGTCGCTGCTGCAACCTCACCACTTTATCCTTTCCTTTCCCATTAAGCTTTGCTAGTCTTGATACCCATGGTAATGGGATTGCTGAGTCCTCGTGGCTCACAGATTACTACACCACCAGTTGCAGGTACAGGTTTGCGATGATCATGACGCGAGAGCGATGTTTACTTGTTTCGGAGTTCTTCTTCTGCTTCTTCAATCAGGGGATAGGTTCAAGGTCGGCAGCCTGGGCTAGCAGGGTGGATATTGTTTGAGTTTCTGTTTATGTTTCATCCGTAGTTGGATGTTGATCTTGTATGTTGTATTGTTGTATTCGTGTGGCATTGTATGCCTTATGTATGTATCCCTACCTATTATGTAATGTTGATGTAATGATATCCACCTTGCAAAAGCGTTTCAATATGCGGGTCTATCCTTGGTGGGACCTTCGAGTTCCTTTTGGATAGGGTCGCATATTGGGCGTCACAAACTGCTTCCCGGTAGGGTAGGTCGGCGCAGATCAGCACATCCTTCTTGTCGCAGGGGACGATGATGATGGTCATCAGCCCAGGCATCTTCAGCGTGTTGTAGGCGTAATGCGATGCCGCCATGAACTTGGCTAGTGCCGAGCGGCCGAGGATCCCGTTGTAGGGCAAGGGGATCTCGACTACATCGAAAACAATCCTCTCCGTCCTGTAGTTCAACTCGCCTCCAAACGTCACAGGCAATGTTACCTTCCCCTTCGGCTGGCTTCTTCCCGGGTTGACCCCCTGAAACGTGCCTGTTTCCTCGAGGTCTCCGTCGGGAATCTGCAGCCTCTTCATCACAATGGGCGAGATTAAGTTGAGACCGGCCCCACCGTCAACCAACATCTTGTTCACCTTGAGGTTGCATATCGTTGGTGAGACCAACAATGGCAAACACCCAACCGCAGTGGTGCAATCAGGGTGATGTTTGGCGTCAAAGATGATGGGCGTGCTGGACCACTTTAGCGGCTTCTGAGCGTCGAACGATGGCTCCGCTGCTGTGATCTCACGCGCCCACTGCTTGAGCTGGCGGTGAGAAGTGTGCAGTGAGGCGCCACCATCGACGCACACGTCCTTCGTAGCCTTCTGAAACTCTTGCTCGCCGGACTCGTCGTCCTCGTCATGATCATCGTCTTCTTGCTTCTTGTAACAGCCCCGGGCGGGCCTCTCTTGATGGTTATCCTTGCGGCGGTGGCCTCCTTGGCTGCCATGCTTCTTGCCGGATCCTTCGGCACCGTCTTGACCCTTCTCCTTGTCCCGCCTCTCATAGTCGGCCTTTTGCTTTTCGGCCAGCAACTCGACCTGTCGGTAGTTCTGGAGGTCGTGGCCCTTGGTGCGATGGATCTTGCAATACTGCTTGTCGGGGTTGTCTGCCTTGGCCTTCTTGGCGGCGCCGGTGCTGTCGGATCCCTCGACGGCAAGCAAGGTCTTGCCCTTGCGTTTCCTGTTGCGACGCCGGCCCTTCTTCATCGGAGCAGCGGTGTCTTCATTAGTAGAGTCGGTTTCCACGCCGGCGTCCTCGCCGGGGTACTTCCTTCCCTCTTCAGCCCAGGTGCACCTATCGGCCAGAACATACAATTCGGCCACATCCTTAACCTTGTTCATCGCCAGCTCTTTGCGCATCTTGTGGTTGCGCATGTTATGATGGAATGCGCTAATCACAACGGCGGGATGAACATCGAGGATGTTGTACTGCACCCGGCTGAACCTCTGGATGTACTTGCGCAGGGTTTCCCCTTCCTTCTGGGGAATGATATGCAAATCACTGGCCTGGCCATGAGCTTGGTGGCCTCCGGTGAAGGCACCAACGAACTCATGGCACAGATCCGACCAAGAAGAAATGGAATCCGCCGGCAAGTACATCAACCAAGACATGACGTTGGGCTTCAGTGCCAACAGGAAGTAATTGGCAAGCACCTTGTCGTCGCGAGCTTCGACAGCTTGCATCGCGATGGTGTAGATGCTGAGGAACTCTGACGGATGGGTCTTGCCGTTGTACTTCTCACTGATGTCGTGCTTGAACGTGCGGTGGGATGGCCACTGGACCTGCCGCAGCTCGCGGGTAAAGGCCGGGCAACCCACCTCGTAAGGTAGGCCGCCGGAGCCCCCCGATGCTGGGTGGTCCATGGCGGGTCCCGCCTGCTTGTCTGACTGGTGGCGTGTATCGTGCCGGCGCTCGACAGTGGTTCGAGCATCTTCGTGGGCTCGTTCTCGAAGAACTTGGCACTGGTCGCGGTGGGTCCGTGGGTCGGACGACGCTATGGAAATGTTATCACATGCGTCGTCACAACGGATCAACACCGGCGGCAACTGGCGCGGGGGAGGAGAGTGTATTGTGGCTGCAGCTCCCCCGGTCCTCCCACCGCTGACATGTGGTGGCTCGACGGAGCGCCGGCCCGAGGGCCCCGCCGGTCACGGATCATCTTTATTGGCGACAGCGACGAGGCTCCGGATGGTGGCTCTCCACTCGTCGAGCTTCTCCGCAGCAGGTGGGAAGTCGAGGAGCAGCTGCGCGCGTGCCAAAGCTTCGGTTGGCGTGGGTGGTGGCGACAACTACGGGATCGTGGCGCGCTTCGACTTTTAACCACATTAGAAGGAGCTCTATCACGGCCCAGCGGTTGCGTGCCATTTTCGCCAGCACTTCGGCGGGCATGCTGGACTCCTTCGTCCCGCGGATGATGCACATGGGTCTTCCCATGGCGGTGTCTAGGGTCACCGGCATGGTGACGCTGCTCGTCGAACGCGCCATGGGAAGAGCGCACTGTGGGCATCGGGGTGGGCATCTTGGAGGTCGTTGCGCCGCCTGTAGGGGGCACAACGACGCCCCTGGAGGGCCCTGCGCCTCCTGTGAGGGGCCCAGCCCCGTCTTTGGATCTAGCGACGTGCGGCTCATCGTCTGGCCCACGTACGACGCCGCTCGCCAGGCTCTGACTCCGGGGCAACGCTGGTGCTCGCGAGCCGTGGCTCGGGTTCTGTCCGTGATCGGCCCGCTACTCGCCCGCACTGGCACGGGCCGCTCGACCCCCGACGAGCCGATCGCTGTGATCATCTTCTTCTTGGGAGCCATGGTGACGAAGAACTGCTAGGCTAAACTGCTAGACCAGAATCTCACAACCGCGCCTCCTACCTGGCGCGCCAAAGATGTCGGTGGGAACGACACCTATGGGATCACTGGAATCCCTTCTATGGTTGGCGGGCGCGGGGTTGTGAGAAGAGCAGGTCCAAGAGCCAGCACAAGGATCGTTTACCCAGGTTCGGGGCGCGAGGATGCGTAAAACCCTAGTCCTGCTTTGGTGGATGTATTGAGTGTTCTTGAGCTTCTGAACTAGCTACGGTGGCTACGTAGTTCCAAAAAGCCGAATCCCTCTCCTAGTCGCCTCGGGCCTCCTTTTATAGGAAAAAGGGGTTGCCACAGTGCACACAAGAGGTGGAACGCCCTACAGTGCATGAGCTTATCGCACGGCATTACGGGACAAAGTGCATTAAATGCACTACTTAGGTGTCCATTAGCTTTATCGGGGATGGAAACGAGGCCCATCTCGTCCGTCGCCGCTCCTCCTTGCTTCGACACGCGCCCAGGCCAGCGATGCATGCAGTGCCATGTAGGCAGGCATGCTGCTGAGGTGGCGCGGTGGCAGGGTCTTCACGAAGATATGGATGCCACCACGCAGGTGCTTGCTGAGTTGGTCTAGAAGCTTCGCATTTCCACGCAGGTGCCTGCCCAGCTGGTTGGGCTCACAGCTGCATGCGAATGGCGGTGGAGCCTTGGCTGGTGCGGGCCTGGTAGTGGCTCCGCTGACGCCCTCGGCAAGGGTCTTGTCGGGGGCCCGGCAAGGATCTTGCCGTGGCGTCGCAGTCGTCCCGGCAAGGCGCTTGCCGGGGGTCTTGTGGATCTCCTCAGCTAGGATCCCGCTGAGGGTCACCGTCTTCTGGTCCTCATCTGATCTTGTGTGTTCATGATCTTGATGAAGATCTGCATGCCACCACAGAGACGCCTCCCGAGCCCTGTGTCGGTGTCAAAACCGGTGGATCTCGGGTAGGGGGTCCCGAACTGTGCGTCTAGGCGGATGGTAACAGGAGACAAGGGACACGATGTTTTTACCCAGGTTCGGGCCCTCTCGATGGAGGTAATACCCTACTCCTGCTTTATTAATACTGATGATATGGGTAGTACAAGAGTAGATCTACCATGAGATCAAGGAGGCTAAACCCTAGAAGCTAGCCTATGGTATGATTGTTGTTCGTCCTACGGACTAAAACCCTCCGGTTTATATAGACACCGGATAGGTTAGGGTTACAAAGAGTCGGTTACAATGGTAGGAGATCTACATATCCGTATCGCCAAGCTTGCCTTCCACGCCAAGGAAAGTCCCATCCGGACATGAGACGAAGTCTTCAATCTTGTATCTTCATAGTCTTGGAGTCCGGCCGTGACGATAGTCCGGCTATCCGGACACCCCCTAGTCCGGGACTCCCTCAGTAGCCCCTGAACCAGGCTTCAAGGGAAGTGTCCGAATACTTCATAGAAGGTTTTGAACACAAGGATAGTGTCCGGCTCTGCAAAACAAGTTCCACATACCACCGTAGAGAGAATAACTTTCGCACAGATCTGCTAACGTATTCCGCGGCGTGACATCACACCACGGCCAGGCCTTTATATGAATCGTTTTTTACCGTTCCACCTTAGCGCGTTTAGCGAGGCGGTTTCCTTGGCACGTCTTATCAAAGCATAGATCGTGCCCCCCTTATTCCGGGATTCTCATCAATACGGACGTGGGTAACCCAACCGTGCCCGTTGGCACGCCTCCTCTATCAAAGGCGAGTCCTAATCGACCACGGGGTGGGCTCTTGGTATTCAACCTCTTTATAATGAGACCAAGGCCCTCTTCTTTTTACACCCTCCATCGAGTTCGCCTCGCGCTTCGAGTTCTAACACCCAAAGCTCCAGATTTAGGCGCTTCGGACCTTCGACGATGTCCGGCTCCGACCAGCACGGCCGATGGATGTCTTCCTCCGTCACGGAAGAAGATGTGCTAAAGCTGCGAGACGCCAGGTATCTAACCGGCGAGATCTCACATATGCTACCTGCTCCAGGGCAGGTCATTCCCACTCCTGAGCCTGGGGAGAACGTGGTGTTCGTATCTCACTTCCTTCGGGGTTTAGGCTTCCCAACGGATCCCTTTATGCGGGGGCTCATGTTTTATTATGGGCTAGATTTCCATGACTTGAATCCGGAGTCCATCCTCCATATCTCGTCATTCATTATCGTATGTGAGGCCTTCCTCCATATTACCCCCCACTTTGGATTGTGGCTCAAGACCTTCAAGGTGGAGCCAAAGATGATCGAGGGGAAACAAGCAGAGTGCGGAGGGGCGGTCATAAGCAAATGTGCTGATGCTCCGTGGCCCGAGGGCTCTTTTCAAGAGGAGCTTGGTTTGTGGCAACGGGAGTGGTTTTACATCACTGCTCCCAGGGGCACCAAATGGGTGCCGCTCCCCGCCTTCCGCTCAGGTCCACCACAACGGCTGGCGTCATGGGTCAACAAGGGGCTCGACTGGGGGCCGTCCAAGGACGTTCCTTTGCTGCAGGGCCGTATTCGAGACCTCCAAGAAAGGGAGATCAATCTGGTTGCAGTGGCACAGGTTATGTTGATCTGGCGCCTTCTGCCCTGCAAACGTCGCCCCCTCCGCCTGTGGGAATTCAATCCAGAGGGACCACGAGCTCTCCGAAATTTTATGGGCACGACGCCCATGGAGATGTATAAACTGTTCTTCGAATCACCAGAGAGGTGTCCGGACCTGACTGAGGACGCAGGACTAAGCTGCAATCGCCCAGATACTCAAGTAAGTAGTCCTGTAATCAGATAAGCTGTTCATTCATTCATCCTCTATATATGCCCTTTAAAGGAGCCATTTCTTGAACATGAGTGGATTGCCAAGGCAAAGTTAATAAGGTGTCGGGCTCCCCTCCCGGAGAACACGCCGGATCCCATGCTGACCAAGATGTTGAAGGTCGCGCCTTTTGAAGAAGGCGAAGGGGGGCGGGAAGCAACTGCCTCTCTGAAGGAGGCTATCAAGGAAGGAGGGATTAAAAGTCCCATCCTTGAGGAGAGAAGAGGACCGCTTGGAAGATCCGGGGTCAAGGCTTCAAAGAGGGAAAGGAATCTTCGTCGGAGAGTCCGCGCTGGGAAGTAACCCAGCCGCACTATTTCCCCAAGGGATCAGCCCTCAATGAGCCGTAAGAAAAAGAAGGGTCTTGTAAATAAGGAACATCCCTACATTTATTTATGAAGATAACCGAAATTGTACCTTGTAGTTCGGACCTCAGCCCTTCTCGCAGAGCTCGTCTTGAGGATCTTCTTAGGAGATGATGGAGAGCGAACGCGCCTCCCCGTCGCACCTTCATGCGGGCGGACGACCCGAGGTGTCGTCGCGAGGGTTACCCCAAGTCCGCGGGTCGGAAGGTCGGCGCCAAGTGGTGTCGGTCGGAGGAGCTGAAGGATCTGCTCAGGCAAGCGGCTATCTCAGAAGATCACCGTGCTCTAATGGTTACGGTGATTGAAAGAATTGCATCCGCGGAGAGCGGATTGCACGAAGCCGTCAGAAGCTTACGGACGGGGTTCGAGGTACGCAAAAATGATGTACCTTCTGACAGTTATGCATATAGAATGCGCCATGTACAGATAGTAGCCCCTGAGACTCGGTATGTTGTCAAAATTGATAGCGTGCCGAGGATCAAAAATCTCAGTTATAACATATCGCCGCTCCTAAACAGGTGGCGGGGCGTCCGGTGGCCGGCTGGACTAATGAATATGCCGAACTAAAGCGGCAACTTGACTAGGCGGATGCGGACATCGCGCTGGTCAATAAACGGTTTGACGAGTCACAAGGTATGCTACTTTTACGCGAACACCTGGTAAGGGAGCTTGACGCCCATGTCTTACTATTTGTATGCTTAATGCAGATGGTGCCGCTGCTGTGGAGGAGCTACGGGCGGAACTCGCCCGAGCGAAAGAGCAAGCCAGAGACAGTAATGCGGCCGCTTTGAGGACGGCCGAAGAGCTAGAAGCTGAACGGGCTGCTCACTGCCGAAGCAAAGAGGAAATGGCCGAAATGGCCAGAAAATTGAAGGATACTACCGACCGCTGCGAGGTTCTTGAAAAAGAACGCCAAGCGGAGCAACAGGAGCCTGAAAAAGGCCGCCACGAATCAAGAATGCCCATTCGCTTTGAGAGCTGCCAAGGAGGAGCTGAGTCGGGCCGGGCAATTGCGGCTGGAAAACTGTTTACGCTGCGGAGGAAATATACAGATCAAAGTATGCTCAGTTGGACAAGTTGTGGAGTTCGGAGGATGCTTATCTGGACTTAGCGGCGAAGCGATGACGCGATTGAGCACTTCCGAGGCCGAAGGGGCCGAAGGGAAGAGCTATATTGGTCGCAATTCCATAGTCCGGAGCGTCTTCTTCCGTTGACCGATCGGTTGACCGAATGGGCCGAGCTGAATCGACTATCCGGACTTGCCATGAAGCATGTCATGACTCATTTGTGGCCAGGCGGACCCCAGCCGAAGAGTTATTTTGGTATAGTGCAGCAGTTCCATGGTGCGGTACCGCGTATCGACGCAATAAAGCGGTCGGCGTGTATTGAGGGAGCGCGGATGGCTCGCCCGTGTCAAGACATCTGGGCAGATATGAAGGCCACCAACATTGCATCCCAAGATTTGGACAGAAGTTTAGTACCGCCGAGCACTACTTTCATGAAGTCTGCAGCGCTCGTGTAATAGAAGCGATGCTCGAAGGATATTATGTTTAAATGACATGTATGATTTGTGAAAACAATGTTTCAATATAATATAAGAGCTTTTATACTTGTGCATTCAAGTAGTAAACTACTCCTCAGGCGGCCGTTTATGTATATGTGTATATAACACGAAGATGGCAGTCCTTGGCTTCAGCCCCATGCACATAGTGCGGGGTGTTTGCAAAGAAGGCGCTTTTTCACACTTAATCCAACGTCTTGGTCCTGTTAAGGAGGTGGTAGCGTAGTAAACTAGGCAACTAGAATATAATGCTTTATCACTTTCACTTAGCCATAGGAGTTTGAGGGTGGGGCTACTACATAGCCCTGGGGCACCGCACTCTCCCAAATTGAAGTGCGTGTACCGACGAAAACCGGTCCTTCGTTAATGCGGAGGAATCCTAAACATTCAATGAGTCATCAAGTGGTTGACCAGTCTCTCGCTATATCATGACAGTCAGTTTTGGCTTTCTCTCGAGGTGCTCGCCCGGCGAACCGGGCACAATCGCAGTAGTTCTCCACAGTGCCGCGTTAGCCGATAAAACGGGCGTAAGGCAGAAAAACACAGGAGCCTGGCAAACCCAACATTTGACCAAAGACATGATTGGAGCTGATGCATATAAGGCCTAACTCGAGGCGCGAATACTCCCTAAGGTATTCGGTCTTTATAATAACGGGCAGAATAATGCCCTAAGCCCCGGTGTCAGTGCACGCGCCAAAATTCTGGTGCGGCCAATGCCAAAACGCCAGCCTCCTCCTCGGTTATAGTAAGAAACTCGGGGATGTATATCAACAAGAGACAGTAAAAAAGGTTTACGGGGTCTTAATCTGAAAAGAATCCTTGCAACGGGTCCCTATCGCACGTCTGCGCTGTGTCTCCGTTGTGCCGTATCACGGGACGGGTGTAGCACGTTGTTCATCCGTAAAAGTGAGGAACTTAGTTTAAAAGAAAAGGATCGTCGAAAGATGTACTTTATATTAAATAAGCGAGTACGATTGAAGAAGTTAATAAAATTGAGCTTTATTGTCTCTTGTGGTATATGCATGCAGCCCCTTGTATGGGGGTATGCGCTAGTAAGCGCCGGACTCGTCTAGCCGTGTCCGGGTTTGAATGACCAATTCAGGTTCTTTGACTAGTGGAGCGGATAGGTGTGGGGCTGTCAAGGCAGTCTCACGTTCTTACGTGCTCGAGTAACACTTAATACTTCCTTTTAGTGAGATGATGTCGCGTGGACCGGGCATTTTAAGTGTTAGAGATGCATAATGCGGTATTGCGTTAAAGCGGGCGAAAGCTTCGCGTCCCAATAGTGCTTGATGGCTACTTTTAAACGGGGCGACATGGAAGACTAACTTTTCGCGACGGAAGTTGTCGGATGAACCGAACACAACTTCTAACAGTAGGGAGCCCGTACAATGGGCATATGGGCCTGGCATTACCCATTTAAAGGAGGTGTTGCTATGGCGAATGTTGGTTGGGTCTATCCCCATCCTGCGGATTGTGTCCTGATATACCAGGTTTATGTCACTGCCACCATCCATGAGGACTTGTGTAAATTGGAATCCGTCGATTATGGGATCCAATATCAAGGCAGTCCATCCTGCGTTCGGATACTTTGGAATAGTCACGATGGTCGAAGGTGATTGGTTTTGACAACCAGTGTGCGGCGCGCATTTTAGTGGGCGCCGCTCTGTTTGTCCCTTTGATCACGTGAAGTGAGTTTACGGTTTTAACCTCTTGCGGGAAATTCTTTTGTTTTCCGGGGCTCTGCTTGTGGTTCTCGTCGTCATCTTCACTTGGTGTGTCGAGCCCCTTGTGTTCGGCATTGAGTCTGCCGGACTGTTTGAAGACCCAACAATCTCTGTGGGTATGGTTTGCAGGCCTCCCGGGAGTACTGTGGATTTGACATATCTTGTCCAAGATTTTGTTTAAGTTGGATAGCTCATCACTATTGTCCTTAAGGGGCAGTTTTTTATTGTTCTGCCGTGAGCTTTTGAAACCGGCATTAACTGCCGCGCTCTTTGGACCGTTCCTTTTGATCCGGCGCTGGTCCTTGTTGCTCCGTGGTTTCCCGTTTCCATCCCTGACTTCGGATGTACTTGGGTCGCTGGTGCTGCCTCTTGCTAGCCAGCTATCCTCTCCCGCGCAAAAGCGGGTCATGAGGCTTGTTAATGCGGACATTGTTCTTGGCTTTTCTTGGACGAGGTGTCTGGCGAGCCATTCGTCTCGGACGTTGTGTTTGAAAGCTGCTAAGGCTTCGGCGTCCGGACAGTCGACTATTTGGTTCTTTTCAGTAAGGAACCTGTTCCAGAATTTCCGGGCTGACTCTCCGGGCTGTTGAGTTATGTGACTTAGATCGTCTACATCCGGAGGGCGGACATAGGTCCCTGAAAATTTGCAAACGCATCCTCGAGCTCTCCCGACTTCCAATGGCATTTTGGGGAGGCTTTTAAGCCAATGCCGAGCTGGCCCTTTGAGTTTGAGGGTAAGTATTTTATGGCGTGGAGATCATCTCCTATAGCCATGTGTATGTGGAGGATGTAATCCTCAATCCAGACTCGAGTGCATTGTTCCGTCGTATGCCTCTATGTTTACGGGTTTGAATCCCGCTGGAAATTCATGATCCAGCACCTCATCGGTGAAACATAGGGGATGTGCGGCGCCCCTGTATTTGGGTGTGTCGTGATGTTCGGATATTTGGCGTGTTGTGTTGCTTTGAAGATCTTGCTTTCTCGGCCCATAGACGGACCTAACTGGGCCATCCTTTTGATGTGAGTCCTTATGCGGATCGCATATCGGCTTGTGTGCGGTGCCATTTGCCGCTCTCTTTTTGCCGTGGGGTCGTCCATCCGACCGGGTGGCCTTCTTACTTTTTGATTGTGGTGGCTCTAAGGCCTCCTCGTCAAATTCGGGCAGTAGCTTTCTTTTTGGGTAGCTCTTTGTTCGGCGACTGTCGCCGTATTTGTCTGCGGTATTGAATACTTTGCTCCATCTGATCTTGAGTGCGTCTTCCGCTGTTTTGAGCTTCCGCTTCTGCTTTTTCAGGCTACGCTCAGTGGCGGCGAGCCTTTTTTGGAGGTTATTTTGCTCCAACAATTTGTCCGGCGTGAGTTCGTCCGGACTGTTGTCTTCGCCGTGGACGGGTTGTTTATCCAAGTTGTCTTGTTCGGACGACTGCTCGATAGCATGTTCGTCGTCCACCGGTTCGCCCTGCTCTATGGCTGGGTCTCTGTTGAGGCGGGACTTGGTTCGGCATTTACGTTGCTGTTTTGAAAGCTTTTCGAGGGATTTATCCTTCGTAGCGTCCCGTTGTTCCTCGTCTTCATTTCCTTTAGGTGTATCCACCATATATACATCATGGGATGAGGTGGTTGTCCAGCATTCTATAGGCGCTGGTTCATGGTTATCTCCTACATTGTCGTCCATACCGTCGATGTCTTCGGAGTCGAAATCAAGCACGTCGTGTAAGCTTTCGACAATAGCTACGAAGTGGGTGGTGGGTGGGCGTTGAATTTCTTCGTCGTCCGCATCCCAACCTTCCTGACCGTAGTCCGGCCATGGCTCTCCGGATAAAGAGAGAGACTTTAGTGAATTCTGGATGTCGCCAAAGGGCGAGTGCTGAAAGAAGTCCGCGGCAGTGAACTCCATGTCCGGCGCCCGGTCGGATTCGATTGGCAGGGGCGCGGAGGGTTCGGAGTCCGGAGAGGAGTCCGGCGCCCTGTAGTCAACGTCTTCGCAAAGGACAAGGATGGAGTTCGGCTCGATCGTCGTAGAGATTGTAGCCCCCGAGGCGGTGTCCAACCACTCGTCCTCGATTGGGGAATCCGGCTCCGGATTAAGGGTCGGAGCGGATGCTGGTGCGACCTCCAGGCACTGTTCGGTGGCAGAGCTAGATCATGCCCATCGAGACAGTGCGGCACGCTTGGCTGTGGCTCGAGTCCGTCGAAGATCCGGTCTCCGCGGCTATCGGCCGTATAGTTCAGATCTCCAAATCTGACCTGATGGCCAGGGGCGTAGCTTTCGATCTGCTCCAGATGGCCAAGCGAATTGGCCCGCAGTTCAAAGCCGCCGAATATGAAGATCTGTCCGGGGAGAAAAGTCTCAGCCTGGACCACGTCGTTGTTGATGATCGAAGGAGCCATCGGGCCTATCGATGACAACACAGAGGAACTCTCAATGAAAGCACCAATGTCGGTGTCAAAACCGGCGGATCTCGGGTAGGGGGTCCCGAACTGTGCGTCTAGGCGGATGGTAACAGGAGACAAGGGACACGATGTTTTTACCCAGGTTCGGGCCCTCTCGATGGAGGTAATACCCTACTCCTGCTTGATTAATATTGATGATATGGGTAGTACAAGAGTAGATCTACCACGAGATCAAGGAGGCTAAACCCTAGAAGCTAGCCTATGGTATGATTGTTGTTCGTCCTACGGACTAAAACCCTCCGGTTTATATAGACACCGGATAGGTTAGGGTTACACTGAGTCGGTTACAATGGTAGGAGATCTACATATCCGTATCGCCAAGCTTGCCTTCCATGCCAAGGAAAGTCCCATCCGGACACGGGACGAAGTCTTCAATCTTGTATCTTCATAGTCTTGGAGTCCGGCCGTGACGATAGTCCGGCTATCCGGACACCCCCTAGTCCGGGACTCCCTCACCCTGGTTCCAATGTAGTTGGTTGGCTAGTGTTGGAACCCACGGGCTCAAGGGTGGCCTGCATTACTGGCATCGGGCAAGTTGCCCCGGCAAGGCTCTTGCCGGGGCCGCGGAGGCCTCCCCGGCAAGGGTCTTGCCGGGGGAGTCCACCTCGCCCTTTTGCTCTCCTGTGTTTCTGGTCTTGGCGTGGCCTTGGTTGTCTTGCGCTTGGGCTTCTCTCCGGCTTCCCTCTTCTGCCCTGCTAGGTGCGTGGCTCTGACTGCTCGTGCACAAGTAAAGGGGTCAAAACGAGAGCCCATACTTTTGTACACTGACAGTTGGTGCCGGCCTCCCGTGGCCCACTGTTGATGATGGCATTGGCCGTGCTGGCGCGTGTAGATAGGGCTCCTTGAATTTCCTTTCTTTTGTTCCCTGTGAGGAATCGAAATGAACCCCGTGGGGGCGTGTAAAGAACATGTAATGTCTTTTGTTTGCATTATCCTTATTATGACATTGCGCGAGTGCGTGTCCTGCCTCGGCTCAGTCCCCCCTTTCTCTCCTCGCAACGGCTTGGTGCTCTACGCTGACAGGTCCCGGTCCCCAGGCAGGCTGCAGCCGTCGCTGGTATGCCAGGTCACGATTCCGTGGTCAAGGCCAGGAGGTGAGCGGCCCGAGGTCTAGTAAGAGCTCCCGAGACGCGATGCGCAGTAGGTCCACTTTAGCGCGCAAGCGACCATCGTGAGGTAAGAAAGGGAGGCAACGTTGCCGCGGTAGGGCTGCAACAAGTGAGGATCCTATGCTATAGCGATTGGGTGGCCAGAGCGCGAAACTTATCTTCGCAGTCTGAAGTTGTTTCCTTGCGTTGCACCAGACTTGCACGTCGGTGGTCTTGGCGCAGCTAGGTTAGGCCCATGCATGCTTTCCCTTCCTCCCCACGCTTTCCTTCGTACTTCTCGTCCTCGGTACGGCCCTCGGCGAGCTCGGCCGCTTGTTGGTATGCCGGTCGCGATCTTTGTGGTCAAGGCTGGGGTGAGGGCTGAGAGCCGATGGGAGCTTCGAGTCGCGATGCTCGGGGCCCCCCCTTTAGCATAAGCGGTGCATGGGAGAAGAAGGAGCCCACGGTACCGCCCGCTGTTATCCTTGGGAGGTTCCTGCAAGTCAACGCGAGGAAGGGCACAGATTGCTATTATGATTGCCGGCCAGCCACTGGTCGCTCCGTAAGAGATTGAAGGCACTGAGGGCCCGGTGAGGTGACGCGCGCGGGGCGTGCCGCGGGCCAGAGCTCGACCGCTCAGGGTTATCGACGTTGGAGGGATGGACCCAAGCACAAGCGTCGTGCCAGTGTGAACAGCTCTCGTGGTAGGTGACAATCAAGCAGGTGATAACCATAGGTAGATTATGCACGAGAGGCAAACTAGGTCAGGTAAATGCAAGAACGATACATGCCACTGGGCTGGACCCGAGCGGCTTGGGGATGATGCAGCCCGAGGGGCACCCCCAAGGAAGTAAGCTGAAGATGTAAAGGGATACATGCCATAGGGACGGACCCACGCGGCCTGGGAATGATGCAGCCCGAGGGGCGCTCCCAACTAAATAAACTTGGAAAATGTCACCTGGTTCTGTTGTTGAAGGAATGTTGGGGCAGCTAAAGATGCGTGACGAAGAGGCTCTAAGGGCCCAGGCGGTTCCTTGAGGACTGTCTCCATCTCCGCCAGGACGGCGTGGTGCCTGGCCTCCTGAGCCGCTAGGATGCTCCGCAGGCTGCGCTGGAAGGCGGACGCCATGCTTGGCAGTCCAAAGGGCATGCGAACATAACTGTGAGGCGGGCCCTTGCAGCGGCCCACGCGTGAAGGCCAGAAAAGCTCCTGAGACGCGGCCCTGTTGAGTCCTGGGATGTCGATGTAGACGCGCAACCCGCCATCCTCGCCTGGATGGGGAGCTGCGCCAGGTGGGCGGCGATCGCCGCGCATGGCTCTTGCATCCTGCAGTTCCTGAGTGGTCATGGTGATGAACTCCTGAGCGCTGGGCGCTCCTCGCCCGGTGTCCTCCTAAGGGAAAGGTGATGCGAAGCATGCCTCCACGTGGTGCCCGAGCGCCTCCCTCGTGATGTTTGCAAGGTCTGAGGCCCTCCAAAAGAGAGCCCCCGAGCCCTGCCCGAGGAGGGCGCCGGGCGCGCCTTCCTATGCAAGGGAGGGAGGCGCCCCAGGCGTGGGTGCTGATCCTGACGAGGCTCCACTTGCGGCGCCGCTCTCTTGTGGCCCTGCGCGGAGCAGCTGCTTCCTCTTCTTGGGGATGACCTCAGGGGGGTACTGTGCTGCATTGCTGTCGGGGTCCTCAATTGACACTGCTTGGAAGGCGTGCTCGAGGGAGCACACCACATCTCTCTCTTCACAGGGGACTGTGATGATCCCGCCGCTTCCTGGTATCTTGAGGACATTGTAGCCATGGTGTGTCACTGCCATGAACTTGGCCAGGGCCGGATACCCGAGGATGGCATTGTGTGGCAAACGAATGTGGGCGACGTTGAAGTCGATGAGCTCGGTGCGGTAGTTGTCGCGCTGTCCGAAGGTGACAGGGAGATGGACCTGCCCTATCAGCATGGTGGAACCGTCAGTCACTCCTGAGAAGGGCTTGGTAGGCTGAAGCTGATCGTAGGGCACTTGAAGGCTGTCGAACATCTCGACGGACAGGACATTGAGCCCTGCGTCGCCGTCGATGAGTGTCTTGGTAAGTTGCACGTTGCTGATGACGGGTGAGCAAAGCATCAGGAGAACGCCAGCAGTGGCCGCGCACTTGAGCTGATCTGCCGAACTGAAAGTGATGGCGCACTTGGACCACCTAAGCGGGCGTGTGGCCTCGAGCCTGGGGAGGACTGCGTTCACCTCGCGAGCAAACTGCTTGAAGATTCGCTGAGAGGCTGGGGCTTGAGCTCCGCCCAGGATGCAGGCGATAGCCCGCGGCTCCTGGAAGCCCCCAACCCCCTCGTCCTGATGGTGGTCGTCATTCCTTCTTGGTGGTGGTGGCAGCGGAGGAAGCCTGGTATTGCCATGAGGATGGTCCTCGCGAGGCTGATCCCTCCAGGCGCCCTCGCGAGGCTGATCCTGCCAGTGGTCCTCATGAGGCCGGTCACGCCACTCCTGGCGAGGGCCATGATCGTCCCAGCGTCCTCCGCCATGTCTACCTCCTCGGCCGTAGCCCCGGTCGTTGCGCTCGAGGCGTCAACCGAGGCGTTCATCTCGAATGGCACTGAGCTCTTGGCAGTCATTGGTGTTGTGGCTGTGAACGTTGTGGAAGGCGCAGAACGGCCGGCTGCTCTTCGATGACTCGGGCTGGTCGCGGCCGTGCTTCGTATCTGGCTCCACCGCAAGCACGACCACTCCCTTGCACTTCACGTCCTTGGCCTTGGCTTTCTTCTCCTCCAGGTCGGCAGCTGGGAGCTCGAGAAGGGAAAGGCGCCCTTCCTCTGCCCTTGCGCACTTGGTCGCCAGGTTGAACAACTCCAGGGACATGCACAACTCCTCGTGGATGGCGAGCTCCTCCTTCATCTTGACGTCACGGACGCCATCAGAAAACGCAGTGATGATGGCCTCGTCCATCACCTTGGGGATCTTGAGGCGACCGTTGTTGAAGCGCTGGGTGTACTTCTGGAGGGTATCCCCTAGCTGCTGTTTGATACGGCGCAGGTCGCCCGTGGCAGGAGGGCGGTCGCGAGTGCCCTGGAAGTTGGCGACGAAGCGGTCGCACACCTCGTTCCAGGAGGAGATGGAGCCTGGAGGAAGGTTCAGGAGCCATAAATGGGCGCCATCCTTGAGAGCCATGGGGAACCAGTTCGCCATGACTTTTTCGTCGCTATTGGCCGCCTCGATGCTCAGTTTGTAGAGCTGAAGGAACTCCGCGGGGTCGGGGGTGCCATCGTAGCGAGGAGGCAGGTCTGGCCTAAACTTGCTTGGCCAAGTGACGCTACGCAACTTAGGAGTGACGGCGTAGCAGCCCGCGGTGGCCACCGGGACCCTTTGCTGACGTGGGGCCTGCCCTTGATGCCCGCGCACCGCCCCGCAGGCAGTGCACGGTCTTGTCGTAGTGGTGCTGGGAGCGCGGGAGCGTTTTCTTGCGGAAGAGGAACTCCTTGGCAGCTTCCTTCTTCGCGCACGGGCACCCGACGTGGCGGGTTGTGTCAGGGGGCTGCACGCCTTGGCGCCAGGACGCCGTCTTGGTGTGGAGGTGGTGGCGGTGGCGCTCCATGCACCACGTTACCCGTAGTTGGCGGAGGGCGAGGTAGCGAGAGGGATGACGCGAGGGAGCCCCCTGCGGCGCTGCCGAGCTCGGCAATGCGGTCCAGCCAGTCCTTGTAGAGGTCGTCGATGAGGCGGTAGTGCAGGAGTTCGCGTGCCATGCACAGCGCAGCCTGCGTGATCGTGGGAGCGCGACAAGTGGGAGACGACGAGCCGGCCGGGGTCAGCGACAGAGTGGCAGTGCGGCCGTCCCGCCGCACCGAGGGGTGCAGCGAGGACGCTTGCTGCTCGTTCCCCGCTGGGCTGATGACGGCGTTGGCGGCAGGCAATGGAGAATGATGGGTAGGCCCGCCGACGAGGGCCTTCTGAATGGCTCGGGCGCCGAGGGCGGCCCGACGCTCAGCGCGAGCTCGGTGAGCGTCCGACATGGAGACGACGAAGCGATGGGACGTGGATCGACGGAAGGAAAGCTTCGGCGCACCCCTACCTGGCGCGCCAAATGTCGGATTTCGGGTTCCGGCAAAACCCTTGAGGTTCGAACACTGGGGTGCGCATGAAGATCTCCCCCTACCGAACCACGCCCTCAACCCCCCCACGATCTCAAAGGCTAGCTCGACGAATTCACAACACAAGAGATACAAGGTTTATACTAGTTCGGACCACCGTTGTGGTGTAATACCCTACTCCAGTGTGGTGTGGTGGATTGCCTCTCGGGCTGAGGGTGAACAGTACAAGGGGAAGAACAACCTCCTGAGGAGAGGTGTTCTTGTGCTTGGTGGGTGTGAGGATGGAGTGGATCCAGTCCAAGATGAGTCTCCCTTCCAACTGTGGTGGCTAGTCATATTTATAGAGGCCCTGGTACTCTCCCCAAATATTGAGCGGGAAGGGATCCAAGAACGGCCAATTTGGAAGGGGACAACTAGTACAAGCTATCCTGACTAAAGGTGGTCTTTGCCTGCCGAAGGCTCTGGTGGTAACGTCGTCTTGGGCTCCACGGTGACCTCCATCTTGCTGTCCTGCTGGTCTCGGTCTCGTTGCACCGACAAGGAAACCTTTTCCTGATGCCTCGGTAGTCATCGCCTGCGCTTGTCTCCTTAGCGCCAAAGAGAAAGCGAGGACACTATGCGCGCTGGCGCACGCCTGGCCTTTGTCGTCATGGCTTGCGTCATTGGAACCTCGCGAGGATAGCCTTGCCTTGATCTCTCTGCCCCTTGCGAGTCAGCCCGACGAGGCCACTCCCGAGGAGGTCTTGTGTCGTCCGCCTCGCGAGGCTTGGCCCCTCGCGAGGGTCTTGATTGATTGCTGGTGAAGACGGACCGTACTGGGCCGTGAGTGGAGCCACACCATGGGCTGCAGGCAGGCAAGTCTGGGGACCCCCGTTCCTGGAACTCCGACAACATCGAAGTGTTCTTCCAGCCTCCTTACCCCATCCACTTATGCCTCCATCAATGGACTCTGATAATCCTTATTAACTTGCCTCACCACGAGCTGCAAGTCTTCGCGGATGATCAACTTCTTGATTCCCAACTCAACCGCAATTCTGAGCCCGACAAGGAGCCCTTCATACTCAGCAATGTTGTTGGTGGCTTTCTCTCGGGGAAAGTGCATTTGAATCATGTACTTGAGATGCTATCTAGTGGGCGCAACAAGAAGCACACCAGCTCCGGTGCCCTATAATGATAAAGCACCATCAAAATACATAATCCACTCTTGAGGTGCCTCCTTGCCGGGGGTAACTGTCTCTGACACTTTTTCATCTGGAGTAGGTGTCCACTCTGCAATGAACTTCGCCAACGCTCTGCTCTGAATGGTTGAGGTACTTTCATACTTCAAGCCAAAGCTGGACAACTCTAGAGCCCACTCAACTATCCTGCCAGTGGCCTTGGGATTCCTCAGTATACGCTGCAGCGGAAAACACATAACAACCATGATCTCATGGGCTTGGAAGTAGTGGAGAAATTTCCTCGAGGCCATGAGAAGGCCGAAGATTATCTTTTGCAGTCCGGAGTACCTTGAGCTAGCCCCCTGTAATAGAGAGCTGACAAAGTACACCGACCGTTGCACCACTTTCTTCCTTGCCGCGGTTTTAGGATTGCCTTCGCTAACTCTTTGATTTGTGTCTGGTCCTACCATGAATGGTTCAGTTTCATCTCCGGGAGGAAAATAGCTGCAGCTGCTTCCGCATCCACTTCTCTCTGTGCCACCAGTGCTGCACTAACCACTTGATTTGTTGCTGCTAAATATAGCAACAACGGCTCTTGTGGTTTAGGAGCAACTAGGGTGGGAGCAGAGGAAAGGTATGCTTTTATGTCTTGTAGCGTTGCTTCTGCCTCCGGGGTCCACTTCATAGGTCCTGCCTTCTTCAAAAAATTTAAGAAAGGCAAGGCCCGCTAGGCAGATATGGAAATGAACCTACTTAGCGCGACAACGCACCCAGTCAAACGCCTCATAACTTCGACAGTCTTGGGTGCTTGGATCCGCTTGATTGCCCTGATTTTGTCTGGGTTGGCCTCTATTCCCCGTTGGGATACAAAAAAACCAAGGGGCTTGCCGGAGGGAACGCCAAACACACACTTCTTGGGGTTTAGCTTTGATACGTCTGCAACGTATCTATAATTTTTTATTGTTCCATGCTATTATATTATCTGTTTTGGATATTTTATATGCATTAATATGCTATTTTACATTATTTTTGGGACTAATCTATGAACCTAGAGCCCAGTGAAAGTTTTTGTTTTTCCTTGTTTTTGAACTTCACAGAAAAGGAATACTAAACAGAGTCCAAACGGAATAAAACTTCATGATGATTTTTCTTGGACCAGAAGACACCCAAGGGACTTGGTGTGCAAGTTAGAGGAGCCACGAGGCAGCGGCAAGGGTGGAGGGCGCGCCCTAGGGGGGCGCCCCCTTCCTTGTGGGCCCCTCGGTGACCCGCGGACCTAGCTCTTCTTCCTATATATTCACATATATATATTCCAGAACCATTAGAAGCATCCACGAAAACACTTTTCCACCTACGCAACCTTTTGTTCCCGTGAGATCCCATCTTGGGGCCTTTTCTGGCATCCTGCCGGAGGGGGGTTCGATCATGGAGGGAATCTACATCAACTCTATTGCCCTTCCGATGAAGCCTGAGTAGTTTACCGCAGACCTACGGGTCCATAGCTAGTAGCTAGATGGCTTCTTCTCTCTCTTTGATTCTCAATACCATGTTCTCCTCGATGTTCTTGGAGATATATCTGATGTAATCTTCTTTTGCGGTGTGTTCGTCGAGATCCGATGAATTGTGGATTTATGATCAGCTTATCTATGAGTATTATTTGAATCTTCTCTGAATTCTTATACCCATGATTTGATATCTTTCTAATAGGAGAGGTGCTTAGATTTTGGTTCAATCTTGCGTGATTTCACCCAGTGACAAAGTAGGGGTAGTGAGACACGTATTGAATTGTTTCCATCAAGGATAAAAAGATGGGGTTTTCATCATATTGCTTGAGTTTATTCCTCTACATCATGTCATTCTTACTTAAGGCGTTACTCTGTTCTTTATGAACTTAATTTTCTAGATGCATGCTGGATAGCGGTCGATGTGTGGAGTAATAGTAGTAGATGCATGCAGGAGTCGGTCTGCTTGACACGGACGTGATGCCTATAATACATAATAATTGCCTTGGATATCGTCATAACTTTGCGCTTTTCAATCAATTGCTCGACAGTAATTTGTTCACCCACCATATTATTTGCCTTCGTGAGAGAAGCCTCTAGTGAAATCTATGCCCCCGAGTCTATTTTCCATCATATTGGTTTCTGATCTACTATTTTGCAATCTCTTATTTTCAGATATATAAACCAAAAAAACCCAAAAATATTTAATCTTTTGTTTAGTTTTATCTATCTCTATTAGATCTCACCTTTGCAAGTGACTATGAAGGGATTGATAAGCCCTTTATCGCGTTGGGTGCAAGTGTTTGATTGTTTGTGCAGGTGCATCTATTGGGGACTTGCACATTTCTCCTACTAGATTGATACCTTGGTTCTTAACTGAGGGAAATACTTATCTCTGCTGTGCTGCATCAGCCTTTCTTCTTCAAGGGAAAACCAACGCAAGCTCAAGAAGTAGCAGGAAGAATTTCTGGCGCCGTTGCCTGGGAGATCTACGTCAAGCCTACCAAGTACCCATCATGAACTCTCATATCTTGCATTACATTATTCGCCATTCGCCTCTCATTTTCCTCTCCCCCACTTCTAATACAATTTTCATTTTTTTTCCTTTTTATTTGCCCTTCTTCCGTTCGTCTTTTCGTTTGCTTTTTTTTGCTCGCGTGTTAGATTGCTTGCTTTGTCACGATGGCTCAAGATAATACCAAATTGTGCTCGAGAGGTAGGCACCACATCTAAATTGTACATTATTCTGTATTGAAAACACACATCACCCCTTCCCAACGTACATCATTTTGGGCCGCATGCAAGAGGTGCTGGTTTTGTGGTCCCTCTCGTGTGATTTTTATGATGGTTCAATCTATTGGCCCAAGAGGTTTATCGACAAGAACAACTGTCATTTCACCAAACGAAAGATTCATTGGTCCAACTTATGGTAGGTCATGGCGACATGCATGTATGACCAAAGTATCGATCATTACATGCATCCTCCCCGCTAATACGAAGTGGGAGATGGTGAGCCAAGCATCCTAGCTAGGTACGACATTATGTCATTATATATATCCTAGCTAGGTGGTTGTTAGGGTGCTTTTGGGTTTGCGAGGCAGGTGCCACCAAAGTTATGCATTGTGCATTTAAACATCCTCAATATTTGTACATATATTTGGCCACTTCCAGGTGGTTCTTGACTTCTGGCCCCTCTCATCGATCTTCAATGATGCGCCCAACCATGGGCCCGCGGGTCAAAGTTGTGCATTGGAATTTTCAACATCACAGACCACCCTTTTCACTCATATATATTTGGGCCACATGCTGGTCTGCTATATTTTGACCCTCTCTAAGGTTTTTTTGCTACAAAGACTCTGATGACCCTCAACGGACATGGGATATAATATCTTAACCGTGTGCGATACAAGTGTGGTGTGAATGACCACGACCGTGCAAGCGCGAGAAAATTAAGGTGGAGGTACTGGCTCAACCGTGTGCGATGCAAGTGCGCTGAAATCACCACGACCGCGCAAGCGCGAGCAAATTAAGGTGGAGGTACTGGCTCAACTGTGTGCGATGCAAGTGCGCTGAAATCACCACGACCGCACAAGACCGTGCATACTGGCTCAACCGTGTGCGATGCAAGTGCGCAGAAATCACCACGACCGCGCAAGCGCGAGCAAAGGGTGGAGGTAATGGCTCAACCGTGTGCGATGCAAGTGCGCTGAAATCACCACGACCGAGCAAGCGCGAGCAAAGGGTGGAGGTACTGGCTTAACCGTGTGCAATGCAAGTGCGCTGTAAAACCACCACCTGTGCAAGCTAAAGGCGGGTAAGTTTATTTGGAAATTAGGACGAACCATGTGGGATAGACAAGCTAGCTAGAAATATAAAAAACAAACTACCCGCCTTGAGCGTTGCAAAAATCGGCGTATCCATGCCACTTTTCCTTATTATCATACACGCATATTGTTATTGGACCGTGCGCGATCTTGGGCACTCCCACCCCGCATCAATTCCTTTACCCAAATTTTAGTAGCCGCCGTACTTCAACCGTTGCCCACACTCCTCTAGCACCGACCTTATAATAAAATTACAGTAGCCGAGGCATTTGAACCGTCGCCCTCCCTCGTCCACCACCATCTCCACCCACCATTACTAAAATTTTCAGTTGCCGCGGCATATCCTCAAACACCATCCCCACCCCCCTCCACAGTCCCCCACCCGCCCCCTCCCCCCCCTTCGAACCCTAGCTCGCGGCCGCCGCCAGCGCCGCCGCCAACCCTGCCAGTCTGCCCATTCGTCCTAGCTTAGATAATAAAGTTCAGGTTATCCAGCGATTCCCATAACGTCGCCCCACTCCCCTGAGTTTTTAGATGAGGCCTGCGGTGTCCCTCCTCGCCAGATCCACATCCCCTGCTCCAGAATGTCACAACCTAAGCTCGATCACTTATCTCGGGGAGCCCGACGAGCGTTCGGCAAAGAAGAGGTTTATCATGGCCTCTCCGGCGGACGTTGGCGAGGTGGCCGCCGTTCGCCCCGACCTGTCGATCCCGGAGCAACACATCCCCACGGAAGCCGGTGAAGACGTTGACTATGTTGCCATGTCGAAGGCTTCATGTCAGCGGGCTAGAGTATTACTGTATCTTGGGAACTCGTCCACACCGACGGCTTCACGCGGGCCATGTCGCAGGTTAAGTGGTCCATCCCCAACCCCTCTGGTTCAACCGTCGTCGATCTCTTCGACGGCCCTCCCGCTGATCTCCTCCGCCAAGCGGTCAAGGATTTGTGAGCTTTATGCACCATCGAGCCCATTTGTCACTTCTGAAGGACACGTTCTACAGCGGCGGCTTGGGATCCTCAATTGCCAAGTCAGATCTCATCGACCACGACCACGAGGAGGGTACCCACGAAGGTTCTTCCAAGGTGAAACAGCCCATCTGTGATATCAGAGAGCGCACAATGGGTCTGTGCTCTTCCAATTGGAATGATCCTGTCCATGAAATGTGAAGCCTACAGCAAATCTTACCTTTTCTAGCCTGCCAACCTGTACCCTTTGTTGTAGTAGCATTTTTCGTGCGGTGCTTTAACTGTGTCATGTTTAATTATTCCATTTATGCAAAAATGTATTGTTCAATAGGTCTATGTGATGTTTAAGTATGAATTGTCCACTTCAGTTTCACGAATGGCTATATTTGGTTGTTTATAGTGAGTAGATGCCTTGTTTATCTGTATTTGGTTGTTAGGTTAGTTGGAGTGAGCATTTTTTCAGTAATCGAGCAGATGCCTTATTTATCTGTATTTGGTTCTTAGTTTGGTTGCAGTGAGTATTTGTCCATTTATCAAGCAGATGCCTTGTTTATCTGTATTTGGTTGTTAGGTTGCTTTTTTTAGCATTTGTCTAGTTATCAAGCAGATGCCTTGTTTATCTGTATTTGGTTGTTAGGTTGCTTTTTTTAGCATTTGTCCAGTTATCAAGCAGATGCCTTGTTTATCTTTATCTGCTTGTTAGGTTGGTTGTAGTGAGCATTTGTCCAGTTTTCAAGCATATGCCCTGTTTATCTGTATTTACTTGTTAGGTTGGTTGCAGTGAGACTCTGTCCAGTTTTCAATGGCTATATTTGGTTGTTATACTGTGTCGGGACCCCGATTCCAAGTCACATCGATCTAGCCGGTAACACCTCATATCACTTTGCGGCCTCACGCACGGTATTCCCACGGGTGTCGCCTTACCATGGCACAGGACCGTTTAGCGCCTTTTGGCTCACGTATATGATAGTGTCGCTAGCATCCATATGACAGAGAACCGGGCCGACATGGCTAGTCGTGAATCCAAAGCGGCACAAACCCATGGGGACAGGCATACATGAATCAACCGAGCATGTCGGTCAACGGCGTGTGAATCCGGGCTGTAGCACTGGCTAACAGGACTCAGGGAACCCGGCTGCAGCGAGCTAAGCAGGACTCGGATGTCACGCGTGACATTTCCCGAAGGACAGTATACAGAAGTGAAACACATGTCGGCCATCAAGTGTCTGAGCGGTAGTCTTTGGGCTAGCAGGACTCCGTGAACCGGGCTGTAGCGGACTACTATGGCTCAAGGAAGCACTAGACTACATTGCCCCGTAAGAGAGGCTGCCAAGGATAAACAACTAGATTGTCGGATCCCACGCATACCAAGCATTTCAAACATACACACAATATGCTCGATATGTGTAAATACAACATGGCATCACAACATAACTCTACGACTCAAAGTATTTATTCATTAGGCTCCGAGGAGCGAGATATTACAAACATGGGTATCTCGACCCAGCATTCAGAGCATACAAGTCAAACACATGCGGAAGCTTAACATGTCTGAGTACAGACTACTATAAATGAAGAAGGCTGGGAAGCCTGACTATCTACCAGATCCTGCCAAGGGCACAAGATCGTAGCTGAGGTAACAAGCTAAACGTCGAAGTCCACGCGGAACTACTAGCGAGACGGAAGTCTCTGTGCAAAAACATAAATTAAGCAAACGTGAGTACAAACATACTCAACAAGACTTACATCAGAACTAACTACATATGCATCATTATCAACAAAGGGGGGGGGGGTGGTGGAGTTTGACTGCAGCAAGCCAGCTTTGACTCGGTGGCTATCCTGAACTGCGACTGCAAGTAACTCTTTTGAGGTGGCGCACACGAGTCCACATATTCACCATATCAATACACCACTATGGATCTACTCCCGTCTCCCTACGAGAACGCCATCCATAGCACTCACGCTTATCTTGCGTATTTTAGAGTATCCACTTTCACTTGTCTATGAACTGTTATAGGCAACCCAGAAGTCCTTTACCGCGGACACGGCTATTGGAATAGATGATGTTAACCCTACAGGGGTGTACTTCTTCACACACGCTCTCGCCACTTACCGCCATGTACACGTCGTGTATCTCGGCAACCTTCAAGCGGAAGCCTAGCGAGGATGTCGGCCACGGCCTACCTAAACAGTCAAGTCCCTAATCAAGGTTTATCACCTATTCGGGTTCCATCCGCAGGGAGTCCGGCCGAGGTTTCCACTAACGGCCCCGAACGATGTGTGTAGGGTTCCCGAGACACCAAACGGGCGAATCGGTACACCGTGCCACGTGCCTACCGTAACACAACCCACCCCTAAGGTCAGCGCTGCGTGCGGCCCCCAGCATGCTACAAACACCAGAAACTACTTTGCAACTCCCGGACAAAGGACAAGGGTGGTTAAGAAGCCGAGAGAGTCAATTAAGGATCCCATTGTGTGGTAATAACTGTTCACGGATCACAAACACAGAACTCAGTTCCTGAGGACGACTTCAATGAGACAACCCACCATGTACTCCTACATGGCCTCTCACAGCTACCTTTACCAAATCGTGTTCACACACTTAGCTCACACACGAGAGGACATGTTCACACACCTCCGATTCATCCTCGATGAATCGGACCGACTCAACTCTAAGCGTAGAGGCATGACAAACAAGTATGAATGAGTAGGCACAATAGGGCTCAAACAACTCCTACTCATGCTAGTGGGTTTCATCTATTTCTTGTGGAATGACAGTCATGCAGAGGATAAAGGGGTTCAGCTACCGCAGCAAGTGTGAGATGAATCGTTGTTGTCCTAATGTAGTAAAAGAGAGCAGGAGCGAGAGAGTGGGATTGTATCGGAATGAACAAGGGGTTTTGCTTGTTCGGCACTTCTGAAGATAATATAGTTCTTCATTGGTGTCATCGAACTCATCGTCGGTACGTCGTCTACTGAGAGGGGACAAATACCGGCAATGAAGAAAGAAACACAATCAATGAAATGCACAATATTATGCATGATCATGACATGGTAAAATGAGTGTGTTGGGCTAATGCAACTACAACCTGATGGGTTTGAGCTATTTTGAACCAAAGATTCAAATGCAAACCCATTTTAAGAGGTCATATTAGTGCATTAACTTGTTTCACCTAAATAGCAAGGTTAGAGTGTTCTAAGATGCATGAAAATGGTACATATGGATAGATTGCATTTTTCTGATCATTTTTCATATATAACTTATTTCATTTGGCGCTATAGATTAATTTCTATGATTTTTTGAAGTTTGCAACATTTTCTGGAATTTCCTATATAAGAGTAAATCCAGAAAATAAATTCTTCTTGTCGACATGACATAGGTGTGACGTCAAGAGGTCAATCGGGTCGGCCAGTCAAAGCTGACTGTGGGACCCATCGTCGTTGTCTCAGGCTGGTTTGGGTGTATGGCCAGGTGGGACCGATCAACGTTGACTTGACCAGAGTCAAAGCTGACACGTGGGGTCCACACAGATTAGTACTAATCTTAAAAGAAAATTAGACTAACCTAATTATGCTCGGGGACCCACATGTCAGTGGCTCATCTAATTAACTAAGTTAATTTAACACTAATTAAACCTAATACTAAAATAAGCAGGGGCCTGGGGAGGTCAAACCCCTGGTCAACGGGTCAAACCTGCCGGCGGCTCGACGCCGGCGAGGCCCGAGACGGCGGCGCTGCTCAGAAAACGCCCACAGGGCACGAACGAGGCCGTTCTTGGGCTCGTTGGAGAGCCCTTGCAGGCGCGCGTCGAGGGGTGGTGGAGGCCGGGCCTATGGTGGCCGGAGCCGACAACGGCGAGCTCCAAGGCGGCGGCCGGAGTTCGGGCGTGCACGAGGACAACGTTAGAAAACACGGCAGGGGGCGCAGAGGGGTGCTACGGCCTCCTAGGGGTGCACTGAGCACCGTGACACGCTTAGTTGCGGCTGCAGGTGACGGTGGCCACGGCGGCGACATGGCCGGCGGAGCCAAGCTCCCGGCCGTGATGGCCAATGGGGTTAGGGGGCAGCTTGAGTGGCTTGGCTAGGGGGAGAAGGAAGTGGAGCTCACGGGGAGTGCACGGGTGGCCTCGGCGTGCTCGGGGAAGCACCAGAGCGAGCGCAGCGGCGGGAGAGATCTTCGGCGGCCGGCGACGGAAACAACGATGGTGACGATGAAGCAGCGCGTCCGAGGCTGGGAGAATCGTCGAGGAGGAAAAGGCAGAAGAGGCGGAGCTCGTGGACTAGCTGGCTTGGCATGGGGATACTGGTGGCCGCGCAAAGGCGAACGGCGGCGACGGTGGTCCTCGGGCGTCGCGTGAGAGAACGAGGGAGAGGAGGGGAATGGGCATGGGAGAGTGAGAGAGAGTCCAGGGAGTTGCGTGGCGCTCGGGGAAGGCGTCCAGACCCTCGGCGGCAAGCAAGAGGTGGCGCACGGCGGTGCGCGCGCGTCGGCACGCGCCCGTCCTCCTGGCAAAGGAGGAAGACGGCAATGGAGGTGGCGGTGGTGGGCTGGGCCAGTTGGCTGGGCTGCCAGCTGGGCCCGCCAGGTGGGCTGCCAGGTAAGTGGCCCAGGTGAGTCCTTCTCTCTCTCTCTCTCTCTCTCTCTCTCTCTCTCTCTTTCTAATTCTGTTACTGTTTTCTATTTATTTTGATCTGTTTTGAATTAGTAAAAATACTAACTCATTTTGTAAAATCCTGACAAAAATTGTGGGCACTATTTGAATTATTTTCAATAGCCCCCAAGTACTTTCAGGATTATTTGGACATTTAAAAATATTTATAAGATTTAAATGTCCAAACTCAAATACTTATGAATTAATTCAAAAATCCAGGAATGGCCTAGAGATATGTGCACCATTTTTTGCAGATATTTTAAATCAATCCAAAAATGATGAACTTTTCTGAAGGTCATTTTGGGTTCATTGAGAATATTTTTATTTGAACCTAGTTGATTTGATCTGGTGCTAGGGTTTGAGCAATCCCCATTTCAACTTAAGATAAATTTAAACATGACGCAACACAAGACTGGCTAACCCAGAGCAGACCAGAACTGGGGATGTGACAACTCACCCCTACAAAACAAGAATCTCGTCCCGAGATTCAAGACTGAGGTAAGAAGACACTGGGGACACAAGCTAACACGATCTTCATGATCCAACTGCTCTTCTCGTAGGTGTCGATTCATTGCTTCATATTGATCTTGACGTCTTTGCTTTACAGATCTTCATCCAACTCGATGACGTTAGAAAGAAACTCTATCAGAAAGGATCATTGAAACTCTCCATACCAGGCTAAGGCAATTCACAATGATCATTTGAAAGGGGTTCGAGGAAATGGCATACTCAGTTCGGAAACGAAACTATGGTTATAGAACAACTCGGCAAACGGGAGGCACATTCCAATTGATACTGAGGATATAACCTAGTGACTGAGTGTGCTCTCAAGAACTTGAGCATTTCCATGGTCATCAAGGTTTTACCAACATCCGTGACGAGGATCCTGGCAACACATCTTACTACCATGATGAATAGTGATGGATGATGCGGATACAAAGGAAGATAACACCTTCTCAGACTTCGCCTTAGCGAGGCCAAGAGAACGAAATCTGGATGATCGACCGAGAGACATTTAGCGCTCCGGTTCTAATGTTCTCGTTGATGTGCTAGCGTAATCCATTCATAAATATGGCTTGATATCTAGAACATCAAGTAAAAGGTCGGACTTTGGGAACACAAAATTCCATAAGGAATAACTACAGAGGCAGATCCTGCGAGATCCTTATGGGAAGGTGACCAACTTCTTCAACCAAGATACCACAATAATAGGCCTTACGGCTAGGTGTGTTGGCCACAACATCCACGTTACCGGTTACAAAGAGACCAATATAATAGTTCTTGGGAATTATTCCAACCATCATATCTGCCTGAGATTTAGATCTGGTTGGTGTCAGGATATTCCAGACTCATCAAGTCTAGAAAGAAAAATGAAGGTTTGCAACACAAATCGACGAGATGACGTTGCGAGATTCTTGGGAAATGAACTACGATAGCAGGCTCCAAAACATGAGCTGGTTCTGCTACACACGTGTGAGCACGCTGTCCCAGACAAGCATTACCACGTGGTAGTCTTATAACAAAACACTACCGAGTTCTAATTGGGAACCATCATTGGAATAACGAAGTCTTGTGCATATACCTTTGGGTCCTTAAGGGTTAACACTCAAGAACTTCTTTTCCTTGAACAATTCAATCAGTGGCTTGGTGTGCTAGGGAATACATATGGAGTGGAGGTAATTAATCTACCAAACCATAGAATACCTCGCACGAATGCATGACTGACTTGGGATGATTCCGAAGGAAGCAAAACAAACCTTTCTCAAATTCATGGCGGCAACTTACACCTAAAGCACATGAATTCGAGGAAGTCACTTCTTCCATCCAAGCATAGGCTTCATGAACGGAACACGAAGGCATTGCTTACAAAGTTTCCAACACTAGGATGATGCTCAACATGAGTCAGGGCGGAGACAAGATGCTGCTGATGGGCTCAACAGCAACTCATCGGAATTTCCATGTCACTGGACTTCCACCATCATGTGAACAGGGTGATAGCATTGGTCAGGCCAAAAGATATAATGGTGTATGCCCGAGGGACAACCGCGAGTAAGACAACATTACGAATATCGTTGGTTCTGATTTGACTTGACGATGGCCCATACTCAATTCAGAGTTTTGACAAGGCAATAGATCCAACAACTGATCACAAGGACCAATCGACCGAGATATCATCTTTCTTCAACACACACACACAAGGGTATCCCTTAGTGATGAACTAAGTCGGACAAGCTTTCATCTTCCAACTCTCCAAGTTGTTGTTTAGCTCAACCAACTAGCTCAGGGGTATCCAACACAGATTCTTGGAGAAAGGGTGGTTCACAGGAAACCAACTTGATCATGAGCTCAACATAACAGTCAGGGGACAACTTGGTAATACTTCCGAGAAGATATTCGAAAAATCACGAACCATCGATATATTACTAAGCTCGAGAACAATCTTGCTTTTCAGGGCAAGACGATATGATCAAAGAGCAAGGGATTGATATAATCCTAACTCATTGATCGAAGAGTGCACCAGAATAAGGACTAGGTAGCACGATCAATCTTAGGATGATGATTTAATAACCAACACGCTAAGAATGAGAATATTGTCCATTAACTACCAAGCAACGAGGTTGCCAAGAGTATCGATTTCACACATCACAGGTTACTTGTCGGCATTCCGGTTACAACAACACGGGACCGAGGAATGAACAATGATGGCAAGAAGTATCACTGCATCAAGAATTCATAAGGGAAGGTGCAATTCTCATGACGTTCCTGACATAAAGAGGGCAATACTTGAGGGTAGAACAGAATCAAAAGCTGGATTGGCATTCTGATCTGCGGAATACAACTGCTTTGACCCAATCCTAGATATGGATGGGGTACTGGAGTTTGTTTCTCCTAGTCATTCCAGAATAGAATGGCTTGATAGGCCACATGAATAATAGGCATCGATAAACGAATGCACGCACTCTTGATTATCAATTGATAGATGGGGGTCAGAATACAACTAAGGAGGAACAACTCGAGGAACATATAACTTTCTGAGTTGTGGATGCATAGGTTAGTATGTCGAATCAAGTTCAACAGGTTTCTTCTGGATAACCCATGCAGGAAAGTAGGACTGGCAGATTCACAATGTAGAACGAAGAACTCATCAAGAGCACTCTTATTGTGATCTTTCGGTTCAGCGAGGAACTTCTGCCATAAGAGGTTCATAGTATTTGGAAGAAGGAAATACCACGGACCTCGAGGACTATCGCAAAGTTACTAATATCCTAAGGAACTAGCAAACATTATCCACAGGAGGTAAGTAGGGTGAATCTCGAGTTTAAGAACCCAGGAATAGAGTACCTACTAACTAAATGGCATCACGGGATGCTTTCGAGAATAATGGCCAGAATCATCACACTGGGAACACAAAACATGGCTAGATTACTAGGTGACTCCCTAAAACACCTAGTGTCATAATAATAGCTCCAACATATATGCCGAGGCAGCGGAGTACCGCAACTCACCGATTTGTGTGGTTAATCTGGCCAAAAGGGACATCAAAATGAGAGGAAGGGATTTTGCAAATGCTTCAGATTGTTTTAGAAACCTGGGATGACTCGGACAGCATAATGGCTGTAAATGCTCAAAATGATTTGAGACATCCTGCAAGAATGGTGGCATAACCACTCAGAAGCACAATATCAAGGTTTCGAGACCAACTATGAACACACGGGAGTAGTAGAAACTGAATTGGGATTTGAAACTATCAATTCTATAAATCTATGGATTAGTAACACGTCATCCCGATAGATAGATGAGAAGGCCTAGTTCTTAATCCCCGTAGAAGAGAAGAGGATGACTCAGATCAGAAGGCCATGAGGTATAAGGAGTAAAACAAGCCTTACGTTCCCTTCCACAATCAATCCCCTTACATAACTAAAGCATTTCTAGACACAACTTCGACCGGTTTGGCTTGGTAATCTCTGAGCGATCAGGCTCGATACCAAAGCTGTCGGGACCCGATTCCAAGTCACATCGATCTAGCGGTAACACCTCATATCACTTTCGGCCTCACGACGGTATTCCACAGGTGTCGCCTTACCATGGCCGGGACCGTTTAAGCCTTTTGGCTCACGTATATGATAGTGTTGCTAGCATCTATATGACGAGAGAACCGGGCCGACATGGCTAGTCGTGAACCCAAAGCGGCACTAACCCATGGGGACAGGCATACATGAATCAACTCGAGCATGTCGGTCGCAAAGATGTGAATCGAGGCTGTAGCACTGGGCTAACAGGACTCAGGAACCCGGGCTGTAGCAGGCTAGGCAGGACTCCGGATGTCACCGCGTGACATTTCCCCGGAGGGACAGACACAGGAACGAAGTGAAACACATGCCGGCCAGTCAAGTGTCCCGAAAGAGTAGTCTTTGGGCTAGCAGGACTCCGGTGAACCGGGCTGTAGCGGACTACTATGGCTCAAGGAAGCACTAGACTACATTTCCCCATAAGAGAGGCTGCCAAGGATAAACAACTAGATTGTCGGATCCCACACATACCAAGCATTTCAAACATACACACAATATGCTCGATATGTGTAAATACAACATGGCATCACAACATAACTCTACGACTCAAAGTATTTATTCATTAGGCTCCGAGGAGCGAGATATTACAAACATGGGTCTCTCGACCCAGCATTCAGAGCATACAAGTCAAACACATGCGGAAGCTTAACATGTCTGAGTACAGACTACTATAAATGAAGAAGGCTGGGAAGCCTGACTATCTACCAGATCCTGCCAAGGGCACAAGATCGTAGCTGAGGTAACAAGCTAAACGTCGAAGTCCACGCGGAACTACTAGCGAGACGGAAGTCTCTGTGCAAAAACATAAATTAAGCAAACGTGAGTACAAACGTACTCAACAAGACTTACATCAGAACTAACTACATATGCATCATTATCAACATAGGGGGTGGTGGAGTTTGACCGCAGACAAGCCAGCTTTGACTCGGTGGCTATCTGAATCGCGATCGCAAGTAACTCTTTTGAGGTGGCGCACACGAGTCCACATATTCACCATATCAATACACCACTATGGATCTACTCCCGTCTCCCTACGAGAACGCCATCCATAGCACTCACGCTTATCTTGCATATTTTAGAGTATCCACTTTCACTTGTCTATGAACTGTTATAGGCAACCCAGAAGTCCTTTACCGCGGACATGGCTATACGAATAGATGATGTTAACCCTGCAGGGGTGTACTTCTTCACACACGCTATCGCCACTTACCGCCATGTACACGTCATGTATCTCGGCAACCTTCAAGCGGAAGCCTGGCGAGGGTGTCGGCCACGGCCTACCTAAACACTCAAGTCCCTAGTCCAGGTTTATCGCCTATTCGGGTTCCATCCGCAGGGAGTCCGGCCGAGGTTTCCACTAACGGCCCCGAACAATGTGTGCAGGGTTCCCGAGACACCAAACGGGCGAATCGGTACACCGTGCCACGTGCCTACCCCAACACGGCCCACCCCTAAGGTCAGCGCTGCGTGCGGCCCCCAGCATGCTACAAGCACCAGAAACTACTTAGCAACTCCCGGACAAAGGACAAGGGTGGTTAAGAAGCCGAGAGAGTCAATTAAGGATCCCAATGTGTGGTAGTGCTGTCCATGGATCACAAAACAGAACTCAGTTCCTGAGGACGGCTTCAATGAGACAACCCACCATGTACTCCTACATGGCCTCTCACCGCTACCTTTACCAAATCGTGTTCACACACTTAGCTCACACACAATAGGACATGTTCACACACATCTGATTCATCCTCGATGAATCAGACCCGACTCAACTCTAAGCAGTAGCAGTCATGACAAACAAGCATGAATGAGTAGGCACAACAGGGCTCAAACAACTCCTACTCATGCTAGTGGGTTTCATCTATTTACTGTGGAATGACAGGTCATGCAGAGGATAAAGGGGTTCAGCTACCGCAGCAAGTAACAGATGAATCGTTGTTGTCCTAATGTAGTAAAAGAGAGCAGGAGCGAGAGAGTAGGATTGTATCAGATTGAACAAGGGGGTTTTTCTTGCCAGGCACTTCTGAAGATAATATAGTTCTTCATTGGTGTCATCGAACTCATCGTCGGTATGTCGTCTACTGAGAGGGGACAAATATGATGCATGATCATGACATGGTAAAATGAGTTTGTTGCGCTAATGCAACTACAACCTGATGGGTTTGAGCTATTTTGAACCAAAGATTCAAATGCAAACCCATTTTAAGAGGTCATATTAGTGCATTAACTTGTTTCACCTAAACAGCAAGGTTAAAGTGTTCTAACATGCATGAAAATGGTACAGATGGATAGATTGCATTTTTCTGATCATTTTTCATATATAACTTATTTCATTTGGAGCTATAGATTAATTTCTATGATTTTTTGAAGTTTGCAACATTTTCTGGAATTCCCTATATAAGAATAAATCCAAAAAATAAGTTACTGCGTCAGCATGACATAGGTGTGACGTCAGCAGGTCAACTGGTTCGGCCAGGTCAAACCTGACCTGTGGGACCCATACGTCAGTGTCTCAGGCTGGTTTGGGTGTATGACAGGTGGGACCGATCAACGTTGACTTCACCAGAGTCAAAGCTGACACGTGGGGTCCACACAGATTAGTACTAATCTTAAAAGAAAATTAGACTAACCTAATTATGCTCGGGGACCCACATGTCAGTGGCTCATCTAATTAACTAAGTTAATTTAACACTAATTAAACCTAATACTAAAATAAGCAGGGGCCTGGGGAGGTCGAACCCCTGGTCAGCGGGTCAAACCTGCCGGCGACTCGATGCCGGCGAGGCCCGAGACAGCGGCGCGGCTCGGAAAACACCCACAGGGCACGGACAAGGCCGTTCTTGGGCTCGTTGGAGAGCCCTTGCAGGCGCGCGTCGAGGGGTGGTGGAGGCCGGGCCTATGGTGGCCGGAGCCAACGACGGCGAGCTCCAAGGCGGCGGCCGGAGTTAGGCCGTGCACGAAGACAACGTTAGAAAACACGGCAGGGGGCGCAGAGGGGTGCTACGGCCTCCTGGGGGTGCACTGAGCACCATGACACGCTCAGTTGCGGCTGCAAGTGACGGCGGCCACGGCGGCGACATGGACGGCGGAGCCAAGCTCCCGGCCGTGATGGCCAATGGGGTTAGGGGGCAGCTCGAGTGACGTGGCTAGGGGGAGAAGGAAGAGGAGCTCACGGGGAGTGCAGGGGTGGCCTCGGCGTGCTCGGGGAAGCACCGGAGCGAGCGCAGCGGCGGGGGTGATCTCCGGCGGCCAGCGATGGAAACGGCGATGGTGACGATGAAGTAGCGCGTCCAAGGCCGGGAGAATCATCGAGGAGGAAAAGGCAGAAGAGGCGGAGCTCGTGGACTAGCTGACTTGGCATGGGGATACTGGTGGCCGCGCAAAGGCGAACGGCGGCGACGGTGGTCCTCGGGCGTCGCGCGAGAGAACGAGGGAGAGGAGGGGAATGGGCACGGGAGAGTCAGAGAGAGTCCAGGGGGGTTGCGTGGCGCTCGGGGAACGCGTCCAGACCCTCGGCGGCAAGCAGGAGGTGGCGCACGGCGGTGCGCGCGTGTCGGCACGCGCCCGTCCTCCTGGCAAAGGAGGAAGACGACAGGGGAGGTGGCGGTGGTGGGCTGGGCCAGTTGGCTGGGCTGCCAGCTGGGCCGGCCAGGTGGGCTGCCAGGTAAGTGGCCCAGGTGAGTCCTTCTCTCTCTCTCTCTCTCTTTCTAATTCTGTTATTGTTTTCTATTTATTTTGATCTGTTTTGAATTAGTAAAAATACTAACTCATTTTGTAAAATCCTGACAAAAATTGTGGGCACTATTTGAATTATTCCCAATAGCCCCCAAGTACTTTCAGGATTATTTGGACATTTTAAAATATTTATAAGATTTAAATGTCCAAATTCAAATATTTATGGATTAATTCAAAAATCTAGGAATGGCCTAGAGATATGTGCACCATTTTTTGCAGAGGTTTTAAACCAATCCAAAAATGATGAACTTTTCTGAAGGTCATTTTGGGTTCATTGAGAATATTTTTATTTGAACCTAGTTGATTTGATCTGGTGCTAGGGTTTGAGCAATCCCCATTTCAACTTAAGAGAAATTTAAACATGATGCAACACAAGACTGGCTAACCAAGAGCAGACCAGAACTGGGGATGTGACATACTGGTCATTTATGCCTTGTTTATTTCAGTCATTCACAATGTGTTGTTCATTATGTGCAAGTCGGAACTGTGTCGCTCGACTACATCAATACCAGTTTGAACGGCTATATTTGGCTCCAGTTATTCCTGGTGTAGTTAACACATGCCCTTTATTTCAGTTTTACACATTTATCCAGTGTGATGTTTAAGCATTACCTACGTTCTATTCATTTTCAACAATATCAGTTTGAATTGCAATATTTGATGGCTGTTAAGCCTGCTGTCGGTAACATTGCCTTCCATTTTATATCTGCTTTAACAGCATGCTGAAACCAATACATTCAACATATCATTTGGAGATGATGTTGTTTACCTTTGCTATATTTGTCTGATGTTAAGATTGTTGTACTTATCATGGCTTTCCACTACTTATGCAGGACAACAACAAGAGTGGCCACCATTTTCCGCTGAGGCTAGCTTATCCCTCGGCTTGTACTCCCCCCGTCATTCCATAATGTAGTGCATATAGATCCAGACATGGACACTAGTTAGCTTCTAATATTGACTTGTTGTTTGTAGGTACATATGCCCTTGGCAAGGATCCAAGCATCGACCCTTTTTGTATATGGGGCAATGAGATATTGATGAACAAGCATCAAGTGAGGAAACTGATAAGGATTATTAGCAAAAAGATATGAATGGTGGCAAGCAAATTATTTTTTTATGCTCTATCCAACACAACAGTGAGCTGTAGGATGGTAACTACAAACTCTGCAGCCTTCTCTTTTTACTGCCCATAATGAGTTGTTAGACAACAAGGTCTGAATCTTTTTCGTTCCCAGTGGTTCCCGAAGCAGTTCACTCAAGATTACCTTGCAAAGTACATGATTGGTGGACACGCAATGAAGGTTAAAGTATTTCATCCAGACTACAATGAGCATCGAGAAGTCCTAATGAAGACAGTGAAGGATGGACGGGCAGCCATCACAAGGGGTTGGCCTAGAGTCGTGCGCGCCTTACGCATGGAGGAGGGCACAATATGGACATTCTGCTTCACCTTCTCCAGCAACCAGAATGTCTTCCACCTCTCTCTTTACAGTCTTTAGTACAACTGTGGTTTATCATTCTTTACTTGGTGCTTCTGTAGTTCTTCAGTATATGTGCCTGCGCACCGAATTATGGATTCGTGGTTGAACCTATATTTGTAAAAACATGGTTGGATATGAAATAAGTGATTGCCTACTTTCAATTTCAAAATATGTGATTTTTAAATTAGGGATTAATTGGATTAATTAGGGATCAATTAGGGATTACACTGCACACGGTTTGCGAAAGCGAAACGTCTGCGATATACGTGGAGATCAGAAATGTTTCGAGGATCCACTACGTGTGCGATCAATCTCCACTACACACACGACTTTCTCTTGGAAATTGTTTGTGTTAGGCCACCTTGCGCAAACATTTACCACATAAAAAGTGTGTGTGATGGACAGCCTTTGCCACACAGTTTCTTCTATGCACCGTGTGTGATGCATTCAATAACGCAAACGATAAAATTATTAATATCATGTGCAATGGCAACGCTATCACAAACGATTTAACGGGAAAAATTGTGTGTGATGTACCTTTGAATGGAAACGTTTTCCTTGGAGCGACTATGTGGGATGTACATACGAAAGGAAATGTTTAGCGGGGACTGGCTGTGTGGGATCTAGTTGCGACTGGAAACAATTTTGCTGTATAATTGTATTTTTCAGCTCTATTGTATGTATTTCCGTATTTGAGCGCTCGCCGGTCGCACGTGAACTCATTTTGCCGAGCTGTGTGCTAGGAGGGCATATCCCCGACGGTTTCTGGGTCGTGTGGGAAGGACTCCCCCTATCGCCCACACTCAATTGGCGACAGTTCCAAATGCTGTAGCGGACAGGGGTTAAAAACCGTTTGTTTAGGACCGACGCGTACCAGTGCTTGGTGACGGACGCGATGACGACGAGGGTGAGCTTGTCCTTGGCGACGGCGCCGCCTCCTCCAGCAGCGACGACTATGACCAACCACCCCGCTGCCGGGCTCGGATCGAGGAAGGCGACGAGCCGTCTCGCAGCCGTGCTCTAGTGAAGCGGGAGGAAGACTCGGGCTGAGCACAGGCACCACTGGAGCCTAGCCTTGGGAGCTGTCGTAGCCGTGCGGCCCGCTTTTTTTTAACCTTTCCTTTCTCTTGCATTTGAAAAAAGTAGAGGGCCCCGCTGGGGTGTGTAATGAACCATGGCACCTATGCCATTATGCTATGTTTATTATCTTGATAATATTGTGTCGTAGCTCCCGTGTTTCTACTAGGTGCGGTTATGGTAACTTAGTGTTATATGCTTGCAGTAGTTTCCCGCCTCACGAGGGCGCGCCTTTCCCGCAGCATCTGGCGAAATTCCCCTCCTGACAACTCAAGAGCCGCCGGGCCTCAAGAGACCTTGTACAACTGCAGGGTTATTAGAGAACTTGATAGGTCGTGTCATCCTTTCTCGCGCGAGCCCTCAGGCAAGGGTTGGTTGTGGCTGGCACACTGTGTCGCACTACCCGGAGCCACGGATTTAGGAGGGTGTGCATGCCCATCAGCTCATTCGAGAGCTCCTGGCGAGGATTAAGGAAGCTGAAGCTCTGGGGCAACGAGGCTTCGGCGAGGTGTGCTTGTGGTGTGGGCGAGCCCAAGCGCACACACCTGCCTAGCCCCTGCACGCGGGGCGCGTGAGGAGGAGCGACGGGCAACTGCCGCTCTTCCTGGGACAAGACTGGAGAGGCGAGCGAAGCAAGGGGAGAAAAATTCCAACTCTGGCAAATGAGAAGCGCGAAAAACTCCAAATTCCATTAAGAAGTTGCAAACCAGCTACAGAAAGCAAGCGAAAGGACAGCCGCGCCTGGCACCTAGACAGGTCTTCTCACTAGTGCGAAGCTAAGTGCTGCCACTAGGAGATGGGTGGGAGCCCCCGTTAGGCCCCGGGCAGCACTTAGGAGACTCTGGGGCATGTACAGCCCCAACTCATTATTATGTGAGAGTGTGACGAGCGGAGACCTTCACAGGCATGGGGCCTTGCTTCATGGGTAGAATTTTCGGAGTTGCTGGATGTTCCAGGCGTTCTAGATGGGGATCCCGTCCTGTATCTCCAGGAGCGCGGCGCCAGGCCTGGAGACACGGGCGATCCTAAACGGGCCCTCCCACATGGGCAAGAGCTTGTGCAACCCTTCCCTGGAGAGCACCCGCCTCAGGACGAGATCGCCCACCTCGAGCATCTTGGAGCGGATGTTGCGGCAGTGGTACCGCCGCAGCGCCTGCTGGTACCTTGATGCTCGGAGCGAGGCTTGGCGGCAGCGTTCCTCCCCAGCACGAGGTCCATCCCCCGCGTGGCGTCCTGGCGTGCCTCGTCAAATGCCAAGACCCGCGTGGAGCGATGCTTGACCTCGTGAGGGAGAACCACTTCAGCTCCGTAAATGAGGAAGAACAGAGTCTCACCAGTCGGCTTGGTTGCGGTGGTGCGGATGGACCACAACACGGACTGGAGCTCATCGAGCCTCCCCCTGCCGCAAGCCTCGAGCTTCTTCTTGAAGGTCCTTGCCTTGAGGCCTCTCAGGACCTCTGCATTGGCACGCTCAGCCTGGCCATTGCTCCTGGGGTGTGCCACCAAAGCGTAGCATATCTGTGTTCCAAGGTTAGCACAGTATGTTTTGAAATGGTTGCTAGTGAACTGTGAGCCATTGTCGGTGATGATGCAATTAGGAATCCCGAACTGGCTCACGAGGCCCTTGATGAACTTGACGGCCGAGCCGGCTAGGATGGTGTGGACGGATTCCACCTCCGCCTACTTGGTGAACTTGTCAATGGCGACGTAGAGGTAGCGGTAGCCCCCAGGCGCTCGAGGGAAAGGCCCCAAGATGTCCAGCCCCCAGACAGCGAACGGCCATGTGAGCGGGATGGTCTGGAGGCCCTGAGCGGGCTGATGGATCTGCTTAGCATGGAACTGGCAGGCTTCACAAGATCTTACCAGCTCGGTGGCATCATTGAGTGCCGTGGGCCAGTAGTATCCGCTGAGGAATGCCTTACCCACGAGGGTGTGCGATGAAGAGTGATGCCCGCTGTCCCCACCATTTATGTCGGCCAGCAGCTCACATCCCTGCCCCTTGGAGATGCACCGTAAAGAAACGTTGTTTGGACGCCTCTGGTAGAGCTCACCATCCTAGATGCAGTATGCAGTGGCCTGGCGAGCCATGCGCTCCTTGTTTTCCTCCTTCTCCGGCAGGGTGCCCTGAAGTAGGTATGTCTTGAACTCCTCTATCCAGCACCCCTCTTGAGGCTCGAGCATGAGGAGGAGGCGGGCTCCGGAGGTCGGGCCACAAGCTGGGGTGCCCGACGAGGGAGCCTGGGGGAGATCTTCCTGGGGTGGTGCCGACTCCGCAGAGGGGGGAGCCGCCGATGGCTTGACGAGCCGCTCCTCGGAGACGCCAGGCTCCTCAGGCAGACACTGGGATGCCCTCTTGGCGATGTCGTCCGCCTCCTTGTTGGTGCCTCGAGGCACATGCTATAATTCTAAGCCCAAGAATCGTTTCTCAATCCTGCGTACCTCCTTGAGGTATGCCTCCATGTGCTCGTCTATCGGCTTGTACTCTTTGTTGGAGAAGTTGGCGAGGAGTTGTGAGTCGCCCCTGGTTGTGAGGCACCTGACCCCCAGAGCCGCAGCGGCTTTGAGTCTGGTGATCAAGCCCTCATACTCTACAATGTTGTTGGAGACCTTCTCGCCCTGCTGGAAGCAGAGCTGTATGGTGTAGTAGAGCTTGTCCTTGGTGGGTGAAATGAGCACTGCTCCAGCCCCCGCGCCCTGGCGTGCGAACGTGTTGTCGAAGTACATGACCCATCCGTCTAGTGCCTCGTCTCCAAGCAAGAGAGAACGGTCCTTGCATACTTCACGGCCGGGGACGTCGGTCCTTTCTGCCATGAAATCTGCGAGGGTCGTTGTCGGTGTCAAAACCGGCGGATCTCGGGTAGGGGGTCCCAAGCTATGTGTCATGGATCGATGGGTAACAGGAGACAGGGGACACTATGTTTACCCAGGTTCGGGCCCTCTCTATTGAGGTAATACCCTACTTCCTGCTTGATTGATCTTGATGAATATAGGGTTACAAGAGTTGATCTACCTCGAGATTATATATTGTGGTCTAAGACCTAAGGGTATGATGAATAATGTCATAATAATCTATCGACTAGCCTGGCCTTGGCTTATATAATGTGCCAGAGGCCTAGGATAACAAGAGTCCTAGCTGAATACATTGGTAGAGAGGAGTCCTTGTCTTGATCAACAAGTCTTGTGGAATACTCCTTGTATGCGGCATGGGCTGCGCGAAGTGGCCCATGAGTGAACCGCCATGGGGGTCCTCGGCCCGATCCACCTGGTCGGGATACGATGTGGTGAGTACCCCCTAGTCCAGGACACCGTCAGTAGCCCCTTGAACCGGTCTTCAAGTTGGGGATGCTCCTCGATCCTTGTGAACGGTTTTTCATCTTCAGTCATCGGTCTTGAAAACTGGTTCAACAAATCTTCTCATCTTCGATCTTGAGGATCGCCGAAGTAAACCCGAAGAGTTTACATGTTGGGTATCCGAGGAGCCCCTTTAAGTTATCGGCCTTTATCAATGCCTTGTTATTTTTATGCCACACCTCAGGTTTGAAGTTGTTCCCGGGCGGCAGTGTCCTCTTGCGGCCAAGCTCCAACGCCGGACTGTATTCGAGGTATCTTTTGCAGCCGAGCACCAACACCGAACCGCTTCCGAGCTCCAACGCCGGAATGTATCCGAGCTCCAATGCCGGACTGTATCCGAAGAGTATTGTTATAGCTGAGCTCCAACGCTGAACTGCATCTGAGCTCCAGCGCTAGACTGTATCCGAGGTGTCATAGATCACCCTGGTTCAAAAAAGTTGAAGGATTTTGGCCGAGCTTAATGCCGGAAATGCCCTCTATGGAGCCAGCCACTGGCGCCCGAGCTTTATGCTGGCCTGCTTCCGAGGTGGTGCACCACCCCAACTGCGGGCCAATTTTTTGTCAATATTTGATTGGTGCAATTTATTCTTTGCCGAGATATATTAGCCAGTAGCCCTCAAGGTGTGTATCGGTCTAAAACCCGAGATGCACCTGAAGGATGACATAAGACCGCTGATCCCAGTAGCCCCTGAGACTTAGGTTGATTTGCAAAATTAGCCTGAGGATCAACTCCTAGCTCGTCAGAATACTTCGGGACACAAAAAGCGGTGTGCAAAGTCCTCGAGACTCAGGTTGGGTGCGGCCAACCAACCTAAGGATCATAATCTCCTCGAAAACTATATTGCACTTACATTTTCTGCACTGGATTGCCAATGCAGTAGCCCCCGAGAAATTGGTCGGGTGACAACACCAGATCAGGGGATCAATGTGCCCCTTTAATATTAGTAAATAATGAGCGCAAATCCCAGTAGCCCCCGAGCCTTAATGTGGGCACGGGTGGCCAAATTAAGGATCAATATCCGTTTAACAGAAAATTTTGTTGTGTTTAACACAAACTTCTCAGAAAGAGCATAAAGATCTCTTAAAAGAGCTTAGAGCTGGTCGAAATCCAAGCTCACCAAGGTAGGCCCCAAGGGGTTTAAAAGATGGATTGCGGTAAATGAATTTTACTCGCAATTTTTGTGTAATGATTCTATCTATCCAAGTACTTTACATCATTAATTCTCGGATCCGCATTTTACAAAACTTTGTTCACTGACCATCGACTTCAACCTCCTCGGCCAGTAGTTGGGGAGTGTTTGTCCTACTTTATAAAGCCTTTACAAGGGCAAAGTTTTACGACAAACAAGGCAATCTGGCCATATGGTTTTATAAACAAAGGTACGCGGAGAGATATGTTGTATTACTTTTTTAATGTAAGAAACATAAGGAAAATCGTCCCGCTATCGGTTCCTTTCCTTGGGTTGTCATGCTGACCATGATCATGAAACCTCACCTCCGCTCAATGTGGGAGGAAAATATTGAGGATTTAGTTAAGAGAAAGTTTCCGAACTCTATGGTATTAATGAACCAAAATTTTCACTTCCATCGTTGCTGACCAATTATATCCTTTAAGATAGCTTGCTTTCGGCTTCACCCAGTCTGAGGTGCCAACTCGGATGACCCGGTAGTAACAATCACAGAGGTGCTCCCTTTACTGCCTAGCCGAACAATTGGGAACATAGGGGTAAGCACAGGAGCCAGGCAACCCAGCTTGACCAAAATCTTAAGTCAAATTGATGCATATTTATGGCTTTATAACGATGATTACGGTCGGTGGGAAACGACACCTATGGGATCACAAGAATCCCTACTACGGTTGCCGGGGCGCAGGGTTGTGAGAAGAGCAGGATTAGCAGTCAACACAAGGATCGTTTACCCAGGTTCGGGCCGCGAGGATGCGTAATACCCTACTCCTGCTTTGGTGTGTATTTGAGAGAGTTCTTGAGCTCTCGAACTAGCTATGGTGGCTGCGTCGTTTAAAAGAGCCGAATCCCTCTCCAGTATGCCATGGGCCTCCTTTTATAGTCGAAAGGGGCTACCAAAGTGGCACACAGGAGGTGGAAAGGTCTACAGTGCTGCGAGCTTATCGCTCGTGTTACAGGACAAGATGCATTTAATGCGTAGCTTAGGTGTCCCTTAGCTTTATTGGGGACGGGAACGAGGCCCGTCCCGTCCGTTGCCGCCTCGCCTTGCTTTGACACGCGCCCAGGCCTGCGGTGCATGCGGCGCCATGAGGCAGGCAGCTGAGGTGGCGCGGTGGTAGGGTCTTCACGAAGATCTGCATGCCACTACGGAGGTGCTTGCTGAGTTGGCGTAGGGGCCGCCCATCACCACGCAGGTGCCTGCCCAGCTGGTTGAGCTAGCAGCTGCTTGGGGACAACGGTGGAGTCTTGGTCGACGCGGGCCTGGCTGTGGCCCCACTGACGCCCTCGGCAAGGGTCTTGCCGGGGGGCCCGGCAAGGGTCTTGCCGTGGCACGCAGTCGTCCCTGGCAAGGAACTTTCCGGGGGTCTTGTGGCTTTCCTCGGAAAGGATTTTGCCGAGGATCGTTGTCTTCTGGTTCTCATCTGATCCCATATATCTATGGTCTTGACAAAGATCTGCATGCCACCATGGAGGTGCCTCCCAAGCCCTAGTTCCGACGCAGTCAGTTGGGTTGGAACCCGTGGGCCCAAGGGTGGCTCACGCTGCTGGCGTCGGGCAAGTTGCCCCGGCAAGGCTCTTGTCGGGGCCGCGGAGGCCGCCCCGGCAAGGGCCTTGCCAGGGAAGTCCACCTCGCCCTCTTGCTTTTCAGCGTTTCTGGTCTTGACGTTGCCTTGGCCATCTTGTGCTTCGGCTTCTCTCCGGCTCCCTTCCTCTGCCCTGCTACGTGCAGCTGTGGCGCGTGGCTCTGACTACCCGTGCACAAGTAAAGGGTTACAAAGGTGTGCCCCTACTTTTGTACACCGACAGGAGCCCCCGGGCCTGGGCCACACATAAGCGCAACACGTTGTTGGGCCAGGCCCAGAACGGTGCGCGGGCAGGCGGGGCGGATTTTCACCGCAGTAACTCTTCGTCCGCTGCGCTTCCCCACGACCCGCGTTGGACGGGCGTCGTGGAGGATCGTGCGTGACGTGGGCGGCATGTGTGGGGCATTTTCCGCACGCATTCGTCACGTCGCATTTAATGGGAAAGGAGGCGGCCCGCTCCTTCCCCGTCAAAAGGAATAACCGTGGGCGCGCCGCTCACTTTATCCCCTGCGCCTTCTCCAATCTCAGAGCCACCGCCCCCTTCTCCTTCCTCCCTAAGCTTTCGCCTTTGCCCGCCGCCGCTGCGTCTGTGTCGTCTTCTGTCTCTTGCTCCCCCCAGCCGCCATGGCGCCCAAATCTACCAAGGGCAAGGGAGTGGCCAAGGACGCCGGAGCAACGGAGCCGCCGGAGAGCATGCTGGCGGCGCAGCGGACGCAGCACGCCTCCTTCCCCTCGACGGTCGACGTGTTCGAGCTCTGGGAGGCCTTCAAACCCCTGTGGGGGTGAATACGGGGGGAGAGACGACGGGGCATCCAGCCACACGCGTCATCCCCGCCAATTGTGCCGAGGCCGCCCCAAATCGGTACCCTTTCTTTGTCGACTACTTCTCCTGCGGGCTCTGTCCCCCCTTCTCCGATTTCTTCAGCGAGGTCATGCACACCTACGGCTTCCACCTTTTGGATTTTACTCCAAATGCTATGGCGTGCATGGATCTTTTCGCGCACCTCTGCGAGGGCTTTGCCGGGGTGCATCCCAACACGGCGCTCATCCGCCACTACTTCTCCCCTCGGATCCAACCGGGGGGCGCCATTTCCGGTTGCGTCACCTGGATCCCAAGGTCCAAGGGGGCGTACCGGGAGGGCGCCATGAAGGAGAGGTGGGAAGAATGACGGGGCGGTGGTGCTGGATTGAGGAGAAGGACCCGCCAGACTTTTGCCGGGTTCGCGACGCGCCGCCGGTTCACTGGGGCGACTGGAGCGACGTTGACACTGATGACGCGAAGCTCACGGTCGCCACCACCAGGATCCTTCGCCTTACCGAGGCCGGGCTCACCCCTGATATGATCGGGGCGTATTTCATCCGCCGTCAAATCGCTCCACTGCACAACAAGGGGAGGTCGGCCTGGCTCTTCAAGAATGCCGACGACATCATGAGGCTTCGCCCCGGCCTCGACCACAACTTCACGGTGATGGGGTTTACCCACTTCTGCCAGCGACTCTTCCAGCTCGACATGAACCGCGACGGTGAGGTCGAGCGGACTGGCAAGGCCGCGAGGGCCGCCGCGAAGGCCAGCAAGGTCACCAAGGGGCCCTTGTTCAAGTTGCCGGCGGGAGTAGTTCCACTGAGCAACAACTCACGTCGGACCGACATCATCGCCATGATGCCAGATTTCAACGCGCATGGCCTTGACCCGAACTGGGTCGAGCCGGAGGACATTCAAGTGCAGGAGTTCTTCGACACCTTGCACGAGGGGTACGTCACCGCTGAGCTGTGGCTCGTCCAGGACACCACCCAGGCAGAGCTGGACTACATCGCTGCCAGGGCAATGGAGGTGAAGCTTGCCGAGGAGGCCGGCAGCACCGGTGGCATGGAGGACAAGGCCGCGTCGGAGGCGGAGGAGAAGGAGATCGCCCAGTGGGCGGAGGCCGCAAGGGAGGTCAGCAGCGCCGGCACCGGGGCTCCTCTTGTCGAGGAGGTGGTCGACGAGTCGTCGGCGGAGGAGGCTGAGGCCGTTGACCCTCCGGTCACGAGCAGAGGGCGAGTCCTGCGGCGGGCCACTTCCGGCAAGCCGGTACAGCCCGTCAAAGCCGCGCGGCGGCCAAAGTCTCCAGAGGAGTCCGCGCGTCAGAGGGCCGCCGCGGCAAAGAAGGTCGTCAAGGCCGCGCTGGCGAAGAAGAAAGCATTTGCCTCCTCTTCATCCAAGAGCGCGCAGACTCCGCCCTCCTCCCCTCCCCCGGCAAACGTCGACGCAGGGGTCACCTTTGACTTCGGGTCCCTCAGCCCAAGGAGGAAGAGGAAAGCAACAGAGGAGCAGGTGGATGGCGAGTAAGCATCTTGCTCTTTTCTGTTATCTCCGTCTCCCCAATCTGTACCACTTGTCTTGACTTGTTTTCATCTTTGCAGGGACGCGGAGATGATGGCCCAGAGGGTGAAGAGGGCCAAGGCCTCGGCGGGCGGCCAGCCCTCGGCCGGTACTTCAAGGGCGCCACTCGTGGTGCTGAGCAGCCATGACAGCAGCTCCCGGCACAGCCCTCAGCGTAAGTTCATCACTCACCCCTCGTCGACATGTGTCAGGGGACATGATCTCCTGGCGCTGACCTTGCCGTAGTCGCAGGAGGAGGACAGTAGCAGGAGGAGCCACACAGGGCTACCCCTAACACGCCTCCCCCATCGACCACGCCGCCCCGAGGGGCGTCACCGACAAGGGCGCCAAGCACCGAGCCCATGCACACGGAGGAGGGGGAGGAGAACTCGGGCGTGATGTCTACTACTCAACCTTCTTCTTGTAGACGTTGTTGGGCCTCCAAGTGCAGAGGTTTGTAGGACAGTAGCAAATTTCCCTCAAGTGGATGACCTAAGGTTTATCAATCTGTGGGAGGCGTAGGATGGAGATGGTCTCTCTCAAACAACCCTGCAACCAAATAACAAAGAGTCTCTTGTGTCCCCAACACACCCAATACAATGGTAAATTGTATAGGTGCACTAGTTCGGCGAAGAGATGGTGATACAAGTGCAATATGGATGGTAGATATGGGTTTTTGTAATCTGAAAATATAAAAACAGCAAGGTAACTAATGATAAAAGTGAGCATAAACTGTATTGCAATGCTAGGAAACAAGGCCTAGGGTTCATACTTTCACTAGTGCATGTTCTCTCAACAATAATAACATAATTGGATCATATAACTATCCCTCAACATGCAACAAAGATTCACTCCAAAGTCACTAATAGCGGAGAACAAACGAAGAGATTATGGTAGGGTACGAAACCACCTCAAAGTTATTCTTTCCAATCAATCCGTTGGGCTATTCCTATAAGTGTCACAAATAGCCCTAGAGTTCGTACTAGAATAACACCTTAAGACACAAATCAACCAAAACCCTAATGTCGCCTAGATACTCCAATGTCACCTCAAGTATCCGTGGGTATGATTATACGATATGCATCACACAATCTCAGATTCATCTATTCAACCAACACAGAGAACCTCAAAGAGTGCCCTAAAGTTTCTACCGGAGAATCAAGACGAAAACGTGTGCCAACCCCTATGGATAAGTTCATGGGTGGAACCCGCAAGTTGATCTCCAAAACATACATCAAGTGAATCATGTGATATCCCATTGTCACCACAGATACGCACGGCAACACATACATCAAATGTTCTCAAATCATTAAAGACTCAATCCGATAAGATTACTTCAAAGGGAAAACTCAATCCATTACAAGAGAGTAGAGGGGGAGAAGCAACATAAGGTCCAACTATAATAGCAAAGCTCGCGATACATCAAGATCGTGCCAAATCAAGAACACGAGAGAGAGAGAGAGAGAGATCAAACACATAGCTACTGGTACATACCCTCAGCCCCGAGGGTGAACTACTCCCTCCTCGTCATGGAGAGCGTCGGGATGATGAAGATGGCCACCGGTGAGGGTTCCCCCTCCGGCAGGGTGCCAGAACAGGGTTCCGATTGACTTTTGGTGGCTACAGAGGCTTGCGGCGGCAGAACTCCTGATCTATTCTTTCCCTCGAAGTTTTTAGGGTATATGGAGATATATAGGCGGAAGAAGTACGTCGGTGGACCTCCGGGCTGTCCACGAGGCAGGGGGCGCGCCCTAGGGGGTGGGCACGCCCCCCACCATCGTGGGCAGCCCGGGACTCCCCTGGTGCAACTCCGGTACTCCGTGGGCTTCTTGTGGTCCAAAAATAAGTTCCGTAGAGTTTCAGGTCAATTGGACTCCGTTTGATATTCCTTTTCTTCGAAACACTGAAATAGGCAAAAAAACTACAATTCTGGGCTGGGCCTCCGGTTAATAGGTTAGTCCCAAAAATAATATAAAAGTGGATAATAAAGCCCAATATTGTCCAAAACAGTAGATAATATAGCATGGAGCAATCAAAAATTATAGATACGTTGGAGACGTATCAGGGCGCTAGTGGCTTTGCCTCGGCGCCGAATGTTGGCGGGGAGGGGACCTCCGCTCCCCAGCCCGGCACTGGTGAGCCGCCCACCTTTCGTCTCTGTTCTCTTTCTTTTCTTGCTGATTCTTGGTCTTGGCTTTGTCTCATCCCCTTCTTGGTGTCTCACCAAGGGGTCTGCTGGGGAGCCCGGCAAGGGGCCTGCCGGAGAGGCCGGCTAGGCCGCCACCGAGGAGGAGGTGGTCAATGACCAGCCTTCCTCCTCTGCTGCCTCTGGCTCCGGCAGGTATCTGAGGGTGACCGACGACCTCTTCGTCCACCTCCCAGGGGCGTCCAGCTACATGGCGCCCGTCGAGGGAGAGGTGTTGGACGAGGAGGTGCTTGCCGCCGCCGGGCTCGAGGTTGTTGACGAGCCGACCGCCAACGGCGACGGGTCTCAGGAGGAGCGGCTTCTCCAGGCCATGGACGCCAATTTCCGGAAGCTCCAGGCGCTCCACCACGCCCACCTGGACAAGGCCATGTACAGGATGGCAATGGTGGACAAGGAGGAGGCGGACCTCAAGATGCGCGTGGCTGAGGCGCAGACTTGGTTCCGCCAAGCTAGCAAAGAGCTGAAGGCTGCCCAAGGTGAGCTGGCCAAGCACGACGTGGCGCTCACCATGAAGCTGGCCGACATTGAGAAGGCCCAGGAGACGGCGAAGGGCTTGGCCACTGCAGCCGAGGCCGCTCGGACCCAGCATCAGGCCGCACTGAACTCCCAGGAGGAGGACCTCACCAAACGCGAGGCGGGCCTCGATGCCAAACTACACGCCAAGGACGGGGAGGTGGAGAAGCTTGTCGCGCAGCGGACCCAAGAGCTGGAGCAGAGGCACAGGGAGACGCTCGATGACCAGGCTCTAGTTCACGCCGGGAAGGTGAAGGAGCTGGAGGTGGAGCGGGGAGGGCTGAAGGAGCAGGCCCTGAAGCTGTCCCAGGAGAAGGACATGCTCAACGGCTCCCTGAGGGAGATGCAGGGCGCGGCCATCAGCAGGGCCGGGGAGCTCTCCGAGGCCAACAACTCCATCGAAGACCTCAAGCTGAAACTGGAGGGCCTCGAGGAGATGCTCTCGGAGGCCAAGACTCGGGAGGAGATCCTGGCCAAGGATTTGGAGGCCGAGAAGCTGCAAAGGAGGAATGAAGCCACCAGCCACAAGGATTTCGTGAAGGGCGAGAATTGCTGGATCAGCCGCCTCGAGGACGTCGCTGGCAGGATCACCATGCAGTTGGCTACCATGGGGGTGCCAAATGTGAGGTACACCCCAGAGCGCAGCAGGACCACCAAAGCCAAGATGACCCTGTTCTTTGAGGGTGTTCTCGGGGCCCTGGAGTAGTTCCACTCCGACAGGGCGGCTTCACTGGCCGACGAGAACTGAAGCCTCTGCCGGGGTGCCATGACCAAGGTCCTCACCAAGGTGGTGTACTCGAACCCCACCCTTGACTTTGATGCTGGTACTGACCTCGCGCCGCTCAAGGAGCGTATCGAGCCCGTCATCAACCTCGTCGGCGGAATTCAAAGGATGGAGGGCCAGCGCCGGGATTAGGCACCCCGTTTCTTATCGCCGCTGCAGGTTCATGACCAAGACAATTTCTATCTTTAGTTAGAACCACATCAACAATTTGATGTAATATAACTCTGTAGCACTTTTGATATTATGCACGTTATTTTCCTGTTTGATTTTCTTTTGTATGTCCACCCTACGTTAACTGGGTAGGCTCACCGGTGCGTAAACCCAGGGCGGCGTCTTGAGGACGGATCCCCATTGGCCTGCCAGGTTTGCTTGCTGCCTGCAAACCACCTCACCACTCCGGCGCGGCCGCTCAAACTGTCGAGCTTGACTCGAGTCAGAATCAAGAGCGTTGCCAAGCTGTGGAAGGCTACCCTGCCACTCTCGACGCGGCTGCTTGAGCTATTGAGCAGACTCGAAACAGAACAAGGGTGTTGCCAATTACGGGAGGGCCCCTTTGCGTGCAGGTTTTCCATACATAGGTGGAATCTCCGAGGACGATAACCTCATGTATAAAACGAAATAGCTCAAGGCTCTGGATAATTTAGCTTTTCTGTTGCCGCGCTGGCGTCCTTCACGCTTGCGGGCGGCGCAGTTTTCTCCTGGTCGTTGTCGGTGTCAAAACCGGCGGATCTTGGGTAGGGGGTCCCGAACTGTGCGTCTAGGCGGATGGTAACAGGAGACAAGGGACACGATGTTTTTACCCAGGTTCGGGCCCTCTCGATGGAGGTAATACCCTACTCCTGCTTGATTAATATTGATGATATGGGTAGTACAAGAGTAGATCTACCACGAGATCAAGGAGGCTAAACCCTAGAAGCTAGCCTATGGTATGATTGTTGTTCGTCCTCACGGACTAAAACCCTCGGTTTATATAGACACCGGATAGGTTAGGGTTACACGCAGTCGGTTACAATGGTAGGAGATCTACATATCCGTATCGCCAAGCTTACCTTCCACGCCAAGGAAAGTCCCATCCGGACACGGGACGAAGTCTTCAATCTTGTATCTTCATAGTCCAGAGTCCGCCAGCGGTGATAGTTGGCTATCCGGACACCCCTAATCGGGACTCCCCGAGTAGCCCCGAACCAGGCTTCAATGCGATGAGTCCGGTAGCGTTGATTGTCTTGACATTGCGGCGGGTTCTTCTCCAAATTCCATATACTTGTCGAATAGTGTCCAAACCCGATAAATGTTGCGCTCCTTGGCTTCTCGCCCAATAATGGCCATATTCCACGTGTTTGAATGAATGTGAAAAGCCAGAGTATTTTTACACTTACCCCCCTAGCTGCGCAAATGAGCTGCCTATAAGAGGGGCGAGGATCTAGATCTGAGTCACACCATCCCTCCTTCGCGAGCTTTCATCGGAGCGCCTCTGACCAAAGCCCATTCCATCATGGACAGTCGACGTGGCTCCTCCTCTCGCGCTCCCAGCCCTCAGCCTGGAAATTGGGAGAGATGCTTAGTCCCGCATAGCGAGCTAGTTATACTCCAAACCAAGGGATTTCTTCCCCCGGCCTTCATGGTTCCGTTTTGAGCCGGACTTGCCACCTACAAGGGCGGAAAGCAAGCAGAGAGTGTCCCCGATCCCTCTAAAAGAGAGCGGGTATGCTTCATCTCTCATCTAGTAATAGGACTCGGATTTCCAATCCATCCGTTTCTCCGGGGGATCTTGGAGTTCTACGGCCTCCAGTTGCACCACCTTACGCCTGCCTCCATTTTGCCCATCGCGGGCTTCGTGGCCCTTTGCGAGATGTTCTTGGGTGTAGAGGCTCATTTCGCGCTGTGGAAGAGATTATTCTGCCTAGTACCCCGTTCTCATGAGGGGTCAATATATCAAGTGGGCGGAGCCGAACTATGGCGCATCGTCGGGACCGGATATCTATCCAGAACCCCGAAGAAGGCGTCCGAAGACTGGCCTTCGGAATGGTTTTACATGGAGGACGTCCCGCTGCCGGATCCTGTTCGGATCGGCCTTCTGGAGTTTAGCAATGCTCCTTGAGGTAGTCCCGGACTAGGGAGTGTCCGGATAGCCGGACTATCGTCACGGCCGGACTTCAAGACTATGAAGATACAAGATTGAAGACTTCGTCCCGTGTCCGGATGGGACTTTCCTTGGCGTGGAAGGCAAGCTTGGCGATACGGATATGTAGATCTCCTACCATTGTAACCGACTCTGTGTAACCCTAACCTATCCGGTGTCTATATAAATCGGAGGGTTTTAGTCCATAGGACGAACAACAATCATACCATAGGCTAGCTTCTAGGGTTTAGCCTCCTTGATCTCGTGGTAGATCTACTCTTGTACTACCCATATCATCAATATTAATCAAGCGGGAGTAGGGTATTACCTCCATCGAGAGGGCCCGAACTGGGTAAAACATCGTGTCCCTTGTCTCCTGTTACCATCCGCCTAGACGCACAGTTCGGGACCCCCTACCGAGATCCGCGGTTTTGACACCGACATTGGTGCTTTCATTGAGAGTTCCTGCGTATCGTCACCGATAGGCCCGATGGCTCCTCGATCATCAACAACGACGCGGTCCAGGGTGAGACTTTTCTCCCGGACAGATCTTCGTGTTCGGCGGCTTTGCTGCGGGCAATTCGCTGGCCATCTGGGGCAGATCGAAGCTACGCCCGCCATCGTGTCAGATTTGGAAGTTTAAACTATCGGCCGATATCCGCGGAGACTTGATTTTCGACGGATTCGAGCCGCAGCCAAGCGCCGCCTTGTCTTGATGGGCATGATCTAGCTCTGCAGCGAAAGGTGCCACAGGAGGCCGCACAGCATCCGCTCCGACCCTTAATCCGGAGCGGATTCCCGATCGAGGACGAGTGGTTGGACACCGCCTCGGGGCTACAATCTCTACGGCGATTGAGCGAACTCCATCCTTTCGCTGCGAAGACCTCGACTCAGGTGCGGACTCCTCTCCGGACTCCGAACCCTCCGCGCCCGCCAATCGAATCCGATTGGGTGCCGGTCATGGAGTTCACGTCGCGGACATCTTTCAAAGACTCGCCCTTTGGCGACATCCTGAATTCACTAAAGTCTCTCTCTTTATCCGGAGAGCCCTGGCCGGACTACGGACAGGAATGTTGGGATGCGGACGACGAAGAAATTCAACACCCACTCACCACCCACTTTGTAGCCACTGTCGATGATTTAACCGACATGCTAGACTACGAATCCGAATACATCGATGGTATGTACGAAGATGCCGGAGACGAACAAGACCCAGCGCCTACAGGGCACTGGAAGGCCACCTCGTCATATGACATATATATGGTGGACATCCCAAAAGATGGGAACGGCGATGGAACAACGGAGGATGGCCCCTCCAAGAAACAGCCGAAGCGCCGACGTCAGCAGCGCCGCTCTAAATCCCGCCACAATAAAAACGGTGATTCAGGCACGGGAGATAATAACACCCGGACAAGGTGCGAAGAGAACCCCCTCAGCAGGACTCAGCGCAGAGGAGGGAGAGCAAGCCCGCACGATAGTGCGGCAGTAAAAGAGGTTGAGGGCGATAATTATCGCCTCCCTCCGAAGATGAGGCAAGCCTCGGCGGACGACGAGTTTGTCGTGCCCGAGGATCCCTTGAACAGGAGCGTTTCAAATGCAGGCTTATAGCCACGGCAAGCAGCCTCAAGAAAAAGCAGCAACAGCTTAGAGCTGATCAAGACCTGCTAGCTGACAGGTGGACTGAAGTCCTTGCGGCCGAAGAGTATGAACTCGAACGCCCCTCCAAAAGCTACCCCAAATGCAGGCCGTTGCCTCGACTAAAGGAGGAAGCACCCAAGTCACCAGCGCATGACATGGCAGACCGGCCACCCCGTGGCCGCGATAGAGAGGCCTCTAGACCCTCCGCTCAAGCCACACCCCGACGCTGCTCAAAAAGTACCAAGGCACGGGAAAACGTGCCGGACTTGCGAGATATATTGGAGGATAAGGAAAAACATACAAGATCGATCTACGGATCGCGTGGGCGCCCAGCAATGCGGGATGATTACCGTCGCGCGGATACAAGAAAACCGCCGGGCGAACACGATGAGACAAAGCTCATATGAGCTACGCCGTGATATAGCCCAACATGAGGTGCCGACACCCACTATGCTTCACAGATGAAGTAATGGATCATCAAATCCCGAGGGCTTCAAGCCCGTAAAATCGAATCATACGATGGTACCACAGATCCATGGTGCGGATCGAGGATTATCTCCTCCATATCCACATGGCCCGCGGTGATGATCTACATGCCATCAAATACCTCCCACTCAAGCTTAAAGGACCAGCTCGACATTGACTCAATAGCTTACCAAAGAGAATCAATTGGTTGTTGGGAGGACACGGAAGCCGCATTCCTTGATAACTTCCAGGCACATATGTGCACCACCAGACGCCGATGACCTTAGCCACATAATTCAGCAGCGGAAGAATCGGCCGACAATTCGGACTCGGTTCCTAACAAAGAAAAATCAAATCGTTGATCGTCCGGATCGAGAGGCCCTTGCAGCCTTCAAGCATAACATCCGCGACGAGTGGCTTGCCCGGCACCTAGGACAGGAAAAGCCAAAATCTATGGCAGCCCTCACAACCCTCATGACTCGCTTTTGTGCGGGAGAGGACAGCTGGCTAGCTCGAAGCAACAACTTGGCCAAACATCCTGATAGTCCGGATACCAAGGACAGCAATGGCAGGTCGCGTCGCAACAAGAACAAGCGCCGCATTAACGGCGATAATACTGAAGATACGACCGTCAATGCCGGATTCAGAGGCTCTAAACCCGGTCAGCGGAAGAAGCCATTCAAAAGAAATACCAGGGCCCATCCAACTTGGACCGATACTCGATCGCTTAGCAAATACATGGCACCCCAAAAACTCAGCCAATCACACCAACAGGGACTGTTGGGTGTTCAAGCAAGCAGAGCAAGTTAAGTGCGAACTCAATGACAAGGGCTGCATAGCGATGACGAGGAAGAGCCCGCCGCTGAACAATAGAGGATGAAGGTTTTCCCACACAAGTGCGGACGGTGAACATGATATATGCAACCCACATACCCAAAAGGGAGCGGAAGCGTGCACTAGCATCCAGTCGCCCAAAAGTTCAACCCATGGTCTTCCTTCCCGATCACCTTCGATCGAAGGGACCACCCCACTAGCATCCGTCACGGCGGCTTCGCCGCATTGGTTCTTGACCCAATTATTGACGGATTTCACCTCACCAGAGTCCTGATGGACGGCGGTAGCAGCCTGAACCTGCTTTATCAGGATACAGTGCGCAAAATGGGCATATACCCCTCAAGGATTAAACCTACAAAGACGACCTTTAAAGGCGTCATACCGGGTGTAGAGGCCAATTGTACGGGCTCAATTACACTCGAAGTGGTCTTCGGATCTCCGGATAACTTCCGAAGCGAAGAGTTAATCTTCGACATCGTCCCATTCCGCAGCGGCTATCATGCACTGCTCGGACGAACCGCATTTGCAAAGTTCAATGCGGTGCCGCACTACGCATACCTCAAGCTCAAGATGTCAGGCCCTCGAGGAGTAATCACGGTCAATGGAAACACCGAACGCTCTCTCCGAACGGAGGAGCACACGGCGCCCTCGGGCGGAGGTGCAAAGTAGCCTCACGGCAATTCTCGAGTCCGCCACTAAGCGTCCGGACACGCTAAGCGCCGCCGGAGTAACCTGCAACAAGACCACCTGGCACGATTCAAGCACGAGTAGCAATCCGGCCCCAACCCCAGCCCTCGCGAAATTGCGAAGCTAGTATTACGCGTACATAATTACGCTCTGGAGATACCATGGGCATATGGGGAGGGGCAAGACAACGGCACGCCAAGAATGCGGCTCGACCGCACCAGGGGCTCCGTTTGTGTCACTTCCTTTTTCCTTTTTCTTTTTCTTCCTTTTTTTACTTCCAGGACTCCGTCTTTGAGAAGTCATGTCCGGCACTCGAATCGCCGAACTCACGATGCAACAGCCAGGGAAGCGGAAAGCCATGTCAAGTGTTCAGGTGGTCTCTATTACGAGCATTATACCTGTTTTACATATCATCCAGCAGCTTACCCCTGGAGGGGGACATGTTAGATAGTCCCATCCCTTGCTTACCGCACTATTTGTATCGTTCTGCTTCCATTGCATTACCTTTTTGAATAAACAATACACAGCTTTTGCTTATTATTGCTCTATTTCCTTTATATATTCATGTGTTCATTTCATGACATGTTGCAACCGTACACTTTGGTACGGCCAATACACCAGGGGCTTAAGTATCCCAAAATTATGGTGTGATAAGTCCGAACACTTTCACAAGTGCGGCACCCCGAACTTATAGCATTATATGAATTGGCTCCGAATCATGTCTTGGGTCAATAGTTGGGTTTGCCCGGCTCCCGTGTTTTGGTACCTTACGTTCCGCTATATCGGCTAAGGTAGCACCGGGAGAACCACTGCGATTGTGCCCCAGTTATGCTGGGTCGAGCACCTCAGTGGAGAAAGCTAAAACTGACCGTCATGATAGGGCGAGAGCCGGTCGCTGTTCGAGAGGTTTTTTCGGGTCCCTAAAGACTTATGCCGCTTAGAGCGAGGAACCGGAATTGTCCGGCCAAGGCGTGGATAGCGCCCCGAACTCGGTCTTCCGAATACTAGGGGCTTCACGAAATTTAAAATTATAGAATTCTATGGCTAAGTGAGAGTGTTCAAGCATTATAAGTCCGGTTGCCTTGTTCGTTGTGTTGAGCGCCTCCCTAGATGGACCCAAGAATGGGAACAAGAGTGCTCAAGTTTATCCGAACACCCGGCAGACTCGTGGCATGGGGGCTGAAGCCAACGACTTGCCATCTCTCAAATTTGATAAGCGGCCGCCTGAAGGTAATATTTTAAATTAATAAGCGTTGCTTAGCGCATATGAACAAGTTTTCAGCGTACAGGATAACAAATGCGAGTTTATTCAAAAATTACATCTTTGGAGCACTCATCCGCTATTCGGCGGGCACCCTTGAGAGGCCCTCATAGTACATTTGGGCGTGCGATGCTCATGGCCCTTGGTGGCCCGTCCGTCACAAGCCTCTCGCATCCAGCTTGCCCAGTGCACTTTAGCACGGCAAGGGCCCAACGGACACCTTCAATGCAGACGGAGCGCTTGATAACTTCAAGCCGCGGACAGGCATCCACCAGCCTTGCACCAAGCGAAGTAGCTCCGGGCATGGCCTCCAATGGCCACAGCCCGCTTATAAGGCCCTTCATGGCCTGTCCGGCGACCTTATGGAGCTCGACCAGCTGTTTCAGCTGGTCGCTCAGGGCACCGGATGGTCGGCCTCAAAGACATCTTGAGACCAGAACACCTTCTCCGTGGAGCTCCCTCCTGGCGCGGTAGAATGCGGCAGCATCGCACGCACTCACGGGCAAATCTGCGAATGCTCTGGAGAGCTCCGAATCCGGGTAAGTAATAGGTAATCGACTTTTACATTCTTGCTTTGCATAAAGAATTCCTTAACCGCCGCTATCTTCTTTAGTGCTTCAATTTCTTGGAGGGCTTTTTGGGCCTCGGCCTTAGCAGCTTTGGCACTCTCAAGAGCCGAGGCGAGCTCGGACTCTCGAGTCTTCGAGTCACGCTCCAAACTCTCGTGTTTTTCCACGAGAGCTTGGAGCTCTTGCCATACCTTGGCTAGCTGCACCTCCCCCTTCTCTCGCTCGGTGCGTTCCGCAGCCGCTTTGTTTTCGGCCATGGTCACCGCTTCCTTCAGGTCGCCACCTCATTCGTGGCCCATGCAGTACCCAAGTTATTCCTGTTATTTTTTGCAACCAAAGCCTTTTCTATAAGGTATTTCTTTAATAAGGTATTACTTACCTTCCTTGTCCTCGAGCTCCTTCTTGGCTTATCCGAGCTCGTTCTCGGACCGCTCGAGGTTCTGCTTCAATGCATTGACCTCCATGATCGGTCTTGGCGGTCAGCAGCGCAGCCTGCATTCCCATATTGACATACTTATGTTAGACTCCTGCGTATATCTTTTTAGATCCTTAGTCCGGCTTTTCTTTCCGAACACCGAACTAAGCATCAGGGGCTACTGTCTATGCGGTTATATTTTTTACATATTCTAAAACTTACCTCAAAGCCTATTAGAAGGCTGGTACAGGCTTCGGTCAGTCCGCTCTTTGCGGACTGAACTGTCCGGGTCACCGCACTCATAACAGTGCGGTGCTCCTCCTCGATGGAAGCGCCATTAAGCGCCTCCTGTAAGCTATCCGGTGCCTTCGCTTGGACGGAGGACACCGGCGTCTTACCCTTCTTGCGAAGGATCCGCTGTCCGGACTCCGGAACCGCTGATGGTTCCGGCATGGAGTCCGGACGAGGGTCGGGCTTAGAGCCCCCGGGATCTTGCCCCAGCGCTGGAGTCCGGAAGGTCGCCTTGTGGCACCTCTGCGCTACCTCCTCTTGACCAAGCCCCCTTGGGGCCCCCCTTGGCGTCGCCCGTGAGGCGAGGAGGCGGTCAGAAGTGAGGTACTCTCCATTTCCAACGAGCCCAGGGACCCACTCGATGAATCGGCGAACTCGCCCTTGGGCGGGCTGCACGGTTGTTCGACGTTAGAGAACACTCTGCAATAATAAAAAACCATGGGTATCCGGACACTTATGATCTCGCCAGGGGCTTGGCCCTTGTAGGCCAGTCCTCCTCGTCGTCGTCGACGTTGGTGGAGAAGTCCGGAGGAAGGGTTCTTCCCTTCTTGGACCCTCCGGCCTCCCCAGTTGGGGCGGCCTTCCTTTTCTTATCCTCCCCCGCTGGGGGAGGAGCTTCTTCTTCTTCCTCCTCGTCTTTAGGAGAAGATTCCGCTTCGGAATCTGACAGCACCTAGCGTCGGGAGCTCCTTCGAGTTCCCGTGGCCTCCTTCTTGGCCTTCTTCTCCGGCACCACGTACGGCGTCGGAGCCAGCAGTCCCGTCAATCGGGAGTTCTCCGGATCTTCCGGCAAAGGAGCCGGACAGTTAATCTGTCCGGACGTCTTTAGCCAGTCCTGTCAGAGATTAGGGAGTTTTAGATCCCACATAGAGTCAATCTATGAAAAAAGAATCCCGTAAAGGGTAAAATAACTTACCTCGCCGGCTTGACGCTGCGAGCTGTATCAGTGATCTTTGGTAGCGGATGTTAGGGCTTCAGCGCCCTTGAACAACACCTTCCAGGCGTCTTCGTATGTAGTGACGAAGAGCCGGCTCAAGGTTTGGTGTTGTGCCGGATCGAACTCCCACAAGTTAAAAGCCCGTTGTTGGCACGGGAGAATCCGGCGGACGAGCATCACCTGGATTACGTCGACAAGCCTAAGATTCTTGGCCACCAGGTTTCAGACGAATGTTTGAAGTCCGGATGTCTCGTCTGAATTCCCCCACGTTAGGCCCGTCTCTTTCCATGACGAGAGCCATGTGGGGAAGCCAGATCTGAAATCGGGGGCCGCCACCCATTTGGTGTTGCGGGGCTCGGTGATGTAGAGCCACCCCGATTGCCACCCCTTTATTGTCTCCACGAAGGCGCCTTCGAGCCATGGGACTTTGGCCATCCTGCCAACCATGGCGCCTCCGCACTCCGCTTGACGGCCGCCCACTACCTTCGGCCGGACATTGAAGATCTTCAGCCATAAGCCAAAGTGGGGCTGGATGCAGAGGAAAGTTCGCTACCCACTGACGATAAACGCCGAGATGTTGAGGATGAAATTGGGCCGGTCGTGGAAGTCCAGGCCGTAGTAGAACATGAGCCCCGGACAAATGGGTGAAGAGGAAAACCTAGTCCGCGGAGGAAGTGGGGAGAAACACCACCCTCTCACGGGCCCTGGGGTAGGAATGAGCTGCCCCTCGTCGGGAAGCTTTGGCGCGATGTTGCGGACAAGTATCCGGCCTCCCATGATCTTGCGATGTGCCCCTCCGTGACGGAGGAGGCAATCCACCGCCTCCCGCTCGACATGATTGGAGAAAGGTTGAGGTGGGATGTGCGGACTTGGGCGCTGGAGCTCGAGTCTTGTGAAATGGATAAGCAAAGGAGGAAGAAGGCGTAGGTGAGAAGGTGGATCCTTATCCCCTTATATAGACGGACGGAGCTATGCGTCCCCCACCAGCCTGGTAAAACTCGCTTATTTCCCAAGCGCTGTAATCAATGGCGCGGATGGGTTGCCCACGTCCGTATTGATGAGAATCCCGGAATAAGGGGGCATGATCTATGCTTTGATAAGACGTGCCAAGGAAACCGCCTCTCTAAACACGCTGAGGTGGAAACAGTAAAAAACGATTCATATAAAGGCCTGGCCGTGGTGTGATGTCACGCCACGGAATACGTTAGCAGATCTGTGGAACTTGTTTTGCAGAGACGGACACTAACCTTGTGTTCGAAACCTTCTATGAAGTATTCAGAGGAGGAACCCGCCTCGCAATGCCGAAGACAATCAACGCGCCGGACTCGTCGTCATTGAAGCCTGGTTGTGGGCTACCGAGGAGTCCCGGACTAGGGGTGTCCGGATAGCGGACTATCGCCATGGCCGGACTCCAAGACTATGAAGATACAAGATTGAAGACTTCGTCCCGTGTCCGGATGGGACTTTCCTTGGCGTGGAAGGCAAGCTTGGCGATACGGATATGTAGATCTCCTACCATTGTAACCGACTCTGTGTAATCCTAACCTATCCGGTGTCTATATAAACCGGAGGGTTTTAGTCCGTAGGACGAACAACAATCATACCATAGGCTAGCTTCTAGGGTTTAGCCTCCTTGATCTCGTGGTAGATCTACTCTTGTACTGCCCATATCATCAATATTAATCAAGCAGGAGTAGAGTATTACCTCCATCGAGAGGGCCCGAACCTGGGTAAAAACATCGTGTCCCTTGTCTCCTGTTACCATCCGCCTAGACGCACAGTTCGGGACCCCCTACCCGAGATCCGCCGGTTTTGACACCGACACTCCACTGAAGAAGGGCCTAAGCTGGCGCCCTCGGGGCCCCCGGAGGGACAATGACCGGGATGTCCTCTACTTGATGAGCCGAATAAGATTACTGGCTCATGCCGGATTGACCATGATTGGATTCATGGCAATCTGCATTATGAGGGGAGTGCAGCCGCTCCAATATAGGGGCCACCCCATGTGGGACTTCAATGGGGAGGACGATGCCACCCGCCATGGCCGCAAAGGGCCAGGATCGGTCACCGAACTGGTGAAGATCTTGTCTGCCATGTATAAAGGGGAGGAAGAGGATTTCCTCCGTGTCAATCCACTAAAGGAGTTTTCTTCGAATAATCCTCGAAGCTGGGTAAGCAAACATCTTTGTGGCCTGTCCGATTCATGTTCCCGTGGTTAAATATCTCATTTCATGGTTTCACTGAGGAACTATGCGGATCATGGAGAAGATACACAGCCCGCCCCCACAACCCGAGGATCCGGAACGGTCCCTCGATCCGACCTTCGAAGAGGATCCGGATATAAAGGTGGAGTTGATCGACGGGGTATTCCACCAACTTAGCATCGACAATGCTTTGGTTGCCATTACGGTCAATTACCCCGGAATACTTCCAGCCTCGCAGGTAACTGAGACCAAGGTCCCAATATTCTGGTAATGACCCATCCGTGCTTATTTCTTGATCACTGTATACCAATGGTATTTCGCAGGGGGTACCTTTGAGGCAGAAGCCGAGCTCAAGGGCTGGCCAACAAGGGGCAGACGGCCTGCAGCTAAAAAAGGAGTGCGGTCCAGATCGAATCTCCGCCATAGAACGGTATGGCGTGTCACCATGTTCCTAGGATTGATTCTCGAAGGCGACTAACGCTGATGCTCTTTTCAGGAAAAAGAGCGCCACCGGACTGAGTCCGGAGGGGTTATAATCGAACCTCCGCCGCCAGGCTCCAAAGCCGGGTCCAAGCGGAGGCGAACACGAGGCGATGCGGATGCTCCTCCGATGAGGATGCCGACAGATTGTCCGCCACCAACTCCGAGGTGGAGAGCGCCTGAATCACAAAGCGCCGCCGGACAGTTCTTCGTGACGCATGTTTCTCCCAAGCGGCCTTGAATTCCTTCAATTGGAGATCGCACCTCCGTGCCGCCAAGATGGTCTAGCCAGAGCCACGGAGCAGTATGTAAAGGACATACGGTAAGGAAATTTGTGAGAATATATGCCAAGAGTCTCCCGAGACTTAAAGTAGTTAGAATAACTGATTTAAGGATCATTTGTTATGCTGAGATCTTACAAAAGAGTACCCGATCGTCTCAGAGCTTGAAGAGTGCAAGGCCCAACTTGAGGTCAAGACTAGCCGCCTTCTGGGGAGCCACAGAGACCCCCTCCGTAATATACGCTTCAAAAGATAAATAGTTTATGAAGTGCGGCGGGTGTGTAAATCTGACAAAAATATTTGCAGATGGCGCCGGACTAGATCCGAACAAGCAACAGCTCTTGCGCCAGCTAAAGGCTGGCGAGAGCGTGCTTACGAAGGCTCGGCAGGAGAAAAATAACCTCCAAGATGCCAACACCAAACTAGGTGCGGAACTAAAGGATGTTCGTGCCCAGTTGTCTGACTCCGTAAAGGAGAATCGGCGGCTTCGTCGCGGCATTTTCAGTAAGTGCTTGAGCGAACTTTGAAAGAGTTCGGCGAGGAAGGCGACTAACATAAACATATATGTAGGTTTGCTCACAGGTCGCCCCGAGGAGGAGATGCCCAGTTCTTGGTGATCTTCTTCCCGAATTCGTCGGCTACCTGCATTTAACGAGTCCGGAGGTGATGAAAGGCGTCGGCCAGCCTTGTGGCCATCTATCTCCCTGCTCAAGGCATTGGGGAGCTGGCAGAGCGGCTTCAAGGAGCACGGCGGCGCTTCCGACTATGGAAGATATCGGCCTGCCGTCAAGGCACCAGGGAGGCCTGGGCCATGGTAAAGACGCGGTACACGAAGGCTGACCCAAACCACATGGCCGAGGTCGGACCTGTGGGGCCTGATGGGATGGAGATCCCTGTAAGCTTAGTGTACGGCCAAGTAGAATTGGCCGCCAAGTATTCCCAGCAATATTGTAAATTAGATAGCCTATTAGATGGCATTGAGGAGGAATACAATGAGTCGAGTTGACTATGTAAAAATATGACATGAAGAAATGTCTTCTAGCCGGATTGTAGATCGTTTGTCATAGCGGACCTTTTCGCTTCGACCTCAGGACCCAATAGTCCAGAGTGTGTCCGAATACCTTCGTGGTTATATAAGAACCGGGATATGCATGGAGACAAGGCGTAGGGGCCATTATTGCTGTATCAGACAAGTGCCCAACTAGTTATGTTATATTACATGGGTAGTGAGAAACATCTTCCAGGAAGAATAGTTCTGTTAAGGGTTCCTTTCGCTGGGATGCATGCCCTAAAGTGCATGTCAAAGCTGCTATGAAAGCAGAAAATCATCTGGGGGCAGATGGGTAAATAGTTAAAAATCATCTTTCAGTTCACCGAACGAATATTCCCTTAAGAACGCTAGCTTTCGGCTTCACCCATCCGAGGTACACATCCGGTGACCCGGCAAGATAATAATCGCAGAGGTGCTCCTTTACCACCAAGCCGAACAATCGGAATGTAGGGGTAAGCACAGGAGCCAGGCAACCCAGCTTGGCCAAAACATAAGTCATATCGATGCATATAATGGTGAATAGAAGGTACATGCGGAAGTTTGACGCGTGTGTTGGGCATGAAGCCCGTATAAAATAAGCTTCTGGTAAAGAAGCCCCCAGGTATAATGAGCGCGTACAGCGCCTCAAATATGTGCGAACCAAGCGCAAACGAGCCTCTAAAGGCTTCAGGAAGGAGGGGGAAGGAGAGAAATAAAAGACAGCAAAAAATAAAAAATGTGGACGGAGGAAGGAGACGAACTTGGAGTCCATCGCTTAGGCGTAGAATCGTCGTAGACGGGCTGTGTTCCATGGGTTCAGCTCGAGTCGGTTAACCGATGCGTTTCGCAGACGGTATGCTCCGCCGGTCAGGACCTGGTCGATGATGAAGGGACCTTCCCATTTGGGCTTGAGTTTGTCCTTTTTCTTGTCCGGCAGGCATAGAACTAGTTCCCAACGTTAGAAGCTTTGGCCCGTACTTCCCTGCTTTGATATCTTCGAGCCTGCTGTTGATAGAATGTGGAACGAGCTTTTGCCACGTCGCGCTCCTCCTCCAATGCGTCCAAACTGTCCTGCCGATCGAGCTCGGCTTCTCTTTCTTCATACATGCGCACGCGAGGTGAGTCATGAATTATGTCGCGAGGCAAGACTGCTCTGCGCCGTACACCATAAAAATGGTGTGAATCCGGTAGTACGATTTGGCATGGTCCAGCCCCAGTACAGTCGAGCTCCTCAACCCAAAGGCGTGTTAGATTCCTTGAGGGACCGCACTAGTCTGGGTTTAATGCCGCTCATGATTAGACCGTTTGCTCGCTCGACTTGACCGTTGGTTTGAGGGTGATAGGCGAGGCGTAATCGAGCTTGATGCCCATGTTTTGCACCATAATTTGACCTCATCGGCCGTGAAGTTGGTGCCGTTATCGTGATGATCTTGTGGGGACACCGTAACGGTGCACTACCCCGATATGAAGTCTATCACCGGTCCGGATTCGCCGCTTTAACGAGCTTGGCCTCTATCCATTTGGTGAATTTATCCACCATGACCAATAGGTATTTTTGCTTGTGGGTTCCTCCTTAAGGGGTCCAACCATGTCAAGCCCCAAACCATGAACGCCGGTGATGGGTATAGTTTTGAGGCGGTGGGTGGCATGTGGCTTTGGTTAGCAAAAAGCGGCAACCAACGATCGTTGGACTAAGTCCTCGCAGATCTGCCCGGGCCGTCGGCCAATAAAATCCTGTACGGAAGGCCTTGCCTACAAGGGCCCGGGCTGCGGCGTGGTGCCCACCCAGTCCGGCATGAATTTCAGCCAGGAGGTTTCGCCCTTCCTCTTCGGAGATACACCTTTGAAGGACTCCGGTAGTGCTTTTCTTATAAAGCTCTCCCTCATGGACTTTATAGGCTTTAGATCGCCGTACTATGCAGCGAGCCTCATTTTGGTCTTCGGGGAGTTCCTGCCTAGTTAAGTAGGCTAGGAATGGTTCCGTCCATGAGGCGATAACCGCCATTATTTCGTGGGCGGAGGGAGTTATCTCGGTGGCAGAGCCTCCGATTGTGTCAGAGTGTTCGGCGTCAGGCAGTGCGGTTGGGTCCGGATTGTTATTTCCGGACTCCCCTTCCCATAGTACGGATGGCTTGAATAGCCGTTCCATGAAGATGTTGGGCGGGACGGCATCGTGTTTTGCACCGATGCGTGCCAATATGTCTGCCGCCTGGTTGTTATCCCGGGCTATATGATGAAATTCGAGCCCTTCGAACCGTGCTGACATTTTTAGGACCGCATTGCGGTATGCTGCCATTTTCGGATCTTTGGCATCAAAGTCTCCGTTTATTTGAGATATCGCGAGGTTCGAATCCCCGCGCACCTCTAGGCGTTTAATGCCCATGGAGACTGCCATCCGGAGGCCGTGCAGAAGGGCCTCGTATTCGGCTGCGTTGTTGGAGTCCGTATACATTATCTGAAGGACGTATTGGACTGTGTCCCCGGTTGGGGACGTCAAGACAACGCCAGCCCCCAGGCCGGCCAACATTTTGGAGCCATCAAAGTGCATGATCCAATTGGAGTATGCGCCGTACTCTTTAGGGAGTTCGGCTTCGGTCCATTCGGCCAGGAAGTCGGCTAAAACCTGTGACTTGATAGCTCGTCGTGGCTTGTAGGTTATGTCGAATGGAAGGACCTCTATGGCTCATTTAGCAATCCGGCCCGTCGCGTCGCGGTTGTTTATAATGTCATTAAGAGGTACTTCGGAGGCTACCATTACCGAACACTCTTGAAAGTAGTGTCGCAGCTTCCGGATGCCATGAACACGCGTATGCTATCTTTTGATAATGTGGGTACCGGACTTGCATGGAGTGAGGACGGTGGACACATAATAAAACGGTTTTGAAGAGGGAACCGGTTTCCGTCCGCTCTCGTTCGACAACGAGCACCGCGCTGACAACTTGATGTGTTGCGGCGATATATAATAGCATTGGTTCGCCCATGTTGGCGCGCCAGACCGGATTTGTTGCCAATATGGCTTTTATCTCTTCGAGTCCTGCCGTTGCGGCATCAAATCCACTCGAAGTGTTCGTGCAGCGGAGGAGGCGGTAAAGGGTAACGCCTTTTCTCCCAAGCGGGAAATAAAGCGGCTTAGAGCCTCACGCATCCCGTCAATTTTGTATTTGTTTGAGGTCTTTGGAATATCCAATTGTGACAGAGCTCGGATCTTGGCTGGGTTTGCTTCAATTCCTCTACCGGACACAATGAAGCCTGGAGCTTTCCGCTGGAACGCCAAGACGCATTTTCCGGATTGAGCTTGATGTCATATTTTCGAAGATTGTCGAATGTGAGCCTCAAGTCGTCTACTAGAGTTTCGACATGCTTGGTTTTGATGACCACGTCATCTACATATGCTTCCACTGTTTTGCCGATCTGGTTTGCCAGACATGTTTGAATCATGCGCTAATATGTTGCGCCGGTGTTTTTGAGCCCGAAGGGCATTGTGTTGAAGCAAAACGGGCCGTATGGAGTGATGAATGTTGTTGCAGCTTGGTCTGGCTCCGCCATCTTGATTTGGTGGTAGCCGGAGTACGCGTCGAGGAAGCACAATGAGTCGTGCCCTGCTGTAGCGTCGATAATTTGATCAATTCGAGGGAGGGGGAAGGGATCTGGGCAAGCCTTATTAAGGTCTTCAAAATCAACACATAGGCGCCAGGATTTATCCTTCTTTGGTACCATCACCAGGTTTGCTAGCCAGTCCAGATGTTTTATATCTCTGATGAATCCGGCTTCCAAAAGTTTGGCTAGCTCCTCTCCCATGGCCAGTCTTTTGGGTTCGGAAAAGCGCCGAAGAGCCTGTTTGACTGGCTTGAATCCTTTTAGGATATTTAGGTTGTGCTCAGCCAGCCGACGTGGGATTCCTGGCATGTCTGAAGGGTGCCAGGCGAAGATGTCCCAGTTTTCTCGTAGAAATTCTTGTAGTGCGGCATCTACATTAGGGTTTAATTGTGCCCCAATGGAGGCCGTCTTTGCAGGGTCCGTTGGGTGGACTTGGAATTTGACTATTTCATCAGGTGGTTTAAAAGAGGTGGACTTGGATCTTTTATCAAGTATCACATCGTCCCTGTTCACCGTGGAGCGCATCGCAGTGAGTTCCTCGGCCGCTAGGGCTTCGGATAGTGCCTCGAGGGCTAGTGCGGCTGTCTTGTTTTCAAGCGGAGTGCTATGTTCGGATCACTAGCGAGGGTGATGATTCCGTTAGGTCCGGGCATTTTAAGCTCCATGTACCCATAATGGGGTATAGCTTGAAAAATTGTGAATGCTTCTCGCCCTAATAAAGCATGATATCCGCTGCTGAACGGGCCACTTGAATGTGACCTCCTCGACCTGTAATTGTCCGCGAAATAACACTACGCCCAAGGTGATTTTTCCTGTGCAGCATGCTTCCGGTTGGGGATTATTCCTCTAAAGGTTGTGCTGCTTCGCTCAATGCGGTTCCATCTATTTCCATTTTTGGAGGGTTTCCTCATAGATGAGGTTTAGTCCGCTGCCGCCATCCATGAGTACCTTGGTAAGGCGAAAGCCGCCCACTATCGGGACCGAGGACCAATGCGGCTGGTGCTCGGGCTGTTCGAATTTAGGTTCATCACCGGCATTAAAGGTAATAGCCGTGTCACCCATGGATTTATTGTTGCTACTTGGTAGACTTCGGCAAGGTTGCGGAGTGTTCTTTTTCACATGTTGTTTGATGCGAAAGTCTCGAAGACTGTTAACACCTTACTGGTGTTGCTGGGCTGGGATTCTGAAGCTAGAAGCTCTTCGCCACTTTTGGCCACCTGCCGTAGTATCCAACATGCTCGAAGGCTATGAGTTGGAGTGGCGCCCTCTGTGCTATGAATTTTGCAGGGTCCGTTTAGCCAACCCTCCAGTACGGTTCCATACCCTTTAGGGGGTTTTGGTTTTTTGGTGTTTAACCCAGGTGCTTGGTAATGATGCATCCTTTTATTTCGGACTAGGGATGTATTCGGGGCCGGATTATCCCAAAATTTACTTTCGGTTTTCCAGGCGCTCTCCATCGCACAATACTTTTGTACTATGGTTACCAAGTCAGCAAAGCATGTAATTTCGCGACGACTTATGGCTTTTAGGAGTCCCTTGTCCGTGCAATTATTGCAGAAAATTGCGATTGCGTCCTCCTCTCGGCAGTCCTTTATCCTGTCCATAACCAGGAGGAATCTGGCCCAGTAATGATGTACTGTTTCAGCGGGCTCTTGCCGAATTCGAGAGAGATCGCTAATGTTTGGGTGGGCGGGTGGAACTAGATTCGGAACCCCGTCCGATTTAGGACTCAGGGGCCGAGAAGTTTCCGAACTTGGAAGTTTGGATTTTTGACTGTTATCCAATGAATCCAACCCGCTGCCTGACTTTAAGTTCAGGGCTTGATCGACATCCGTCCCTCTGCGGGAATCCGGCATGGAGGGATCGGGAATCCAGACGTAGCTAGTCCTTAAGATAGAAGAAGAATCACCACATTGCTCCTCTATCACAACAACATGATGGGTAGCCTGGGGAGAGTTGATCTCTCTCATATCGGTTTTAGGCCCGATCCCGTCGTAGTCTGTGGCGACTCCCAGGGCGGCGATGCGATCCAAGAGCTCGTTTACGGAGGAGAGCTCGATCGTATCTAACTGTTCGGCAAGTTCTGAATTAACATGGAGATTGGTTTCGATGACTCGAGAGGTCATCGTCGGCGCGGTGGCCGAACTAGCGGTCATGAGAAAACCACCTAGCCGAAGAGTCTGACCAGTGGCCAAGGCTTCTTTGGCGATAGTATCATCTTTAAAGACGAGATGAGGCATCCTACCTGATGGTGACGGCATAGAGGAACTCTCAATGAAAGCACCAAGGTCGGTGTCAAAACCGGCGGATCTCGGGTAGGGGGTCCGAACTGTGCGTCTAGGCGGATGGTTACATGAGACATGGGACACGATGTTTTTACCCAGGTTCGGGCCCTATCGATGGAGGTAATACCCTACTCCTGATTGATTAATATTGATGATATGGGTAGTACAAGAGTAGATCTACCACGAGATCAAGGAGGCTAAACCCTAGAAGCTAGCCTATGGTATGATTGTTGTTCGTCCTATGGACTAAAACCCTCCGGTTTATATAAACACCGGATAGGTTAGGGTTACACAGAGTCGGTTACAATGGTAGGAGATCTACATATCCGTATCGCCAAGCTTGCCTTCCACGCTAAGGAAAGTCCCATCCGGACACGGGACGAAGTCTTCAATCTTGTATCTTCATAGTCCAGGAATCCGGCCAACGGTGATAGTTCGGCTATCCGGACACCCCCTAATCCGGGACTCCCTCAGTCGTCTTATTCTTTAGAGGTCGTGGCGATGAAGAACTGCTAGGCTAACTACTAGACCAGATTCTCACAATTGCGCCCCCTACCTGGCGCGCCAAAGATGTCGGTGGGAAACGACACCTATGGGATCACAAGAATCCCTACTACAGTTGTTGGGGCGCAGGGTTGTGAGAACAGCAGGATTAGAAGTCCAGGTTCGGGCCGCGAGGATGTGTAATACCCTTCCTGCTTTGGTGTGTATTTGAGATATTTCTTGAGCTCTCCAAGTAGCTATGGTGGCTGCGTCGTTCAAAAGAGCCGAATCCATCTCCAGTATGCCATGGGCCTCCTTTTATAGTCGAAAGGGGCTGCCACTGTGGCACACAGGAGGTGGAAAGGTCTACAGTGCTGCGAGCTTATCGCTCGTGTTACAGGACATGACACATTTAATGTGTAGCTCAGGTGTCCCTTAGCTTTATTGGGGAGGGGAAAGAGGCCCGTCCCGTCCGTTGTCGCCTAGCCTTGCTTCGACACGCGCCCAGGCCAGCGGTGAATGCGGCGCCATGTAGGCAGGTAGGCAGCTGAGGTGGCGCGGTGGTAGGGTCTTCAGGAAGATCTGCATGCCACCGTGCAGGTGCTTGCTGAGTTGGCGTAGGGGCCGCCCGTCGCCACGCAGGTGCCTGCCCAGCTGGTTGAGCTAGCAGCTGCTTGGGGATGGTGGTGGAGTCTTGGTCGACGCGGACCTGGCTGTGGCCCCGCTGACACCCTTGACAAGGGTCTTGCCTGGGGGGCGGCAAGGGTCTTGCCGTGGCGTGCATTCGTCCCCGACAAGGACCTTGCCGGGGGTCTTGTGGCTTTCCTTGGCAAGGATTTTGCCGAGGATCATCTTCTTCTGGTACTCATCTGATCCCATATCTCTCTGGTCTTGACAAAGATCTGCATGCCACCACGGGGGTGCCTCCCGAGCACTAGTTCCAATGCAGTCAGTTGAGTTGGAACCCGTGGGCCCAAGGGTGGCTCACTCTGCTGGCGTCGGGCAAGTTGCCCCGGCAAGGCTCTTGCCGGGGCCGCGGAGGCCGCCCCGGCAAGGCCCTTGCCAGGGAAGTCCACCTCGCCCTCTTGCTTTTCGGCGTTTCTGGTCTTGGCGTTGCCTTGGCCATCTTGTGCTTCGCTTCTCTTCGGCTCCCTTCCTCTGCCCTGCTACGTGCGGCCGTGGCGCGTGGCTCTGACTGCCCATGCACAAGTAAAGGGGTACAAAGGTGTGCCCCTACTTTTGTACACTGACAATTACGGAAGGAAACCCTCATATATTAAATACAAACGCCGATGATATGTTTATTTTGACTCCGTTGCGACCGTTTATCAGTTGAAAGTGGCCCATCATCGGCTTCCACCCCCTAGTAGATGCTACACAGGGTGTTTCCATAATAACAAAACAACCCTTAGCCGACGCTCTCGGTTCAAGGCGGTTGTAAGAAGCGGAAATGAGGAAATCAGATATGCGGGCTTTATAACTTTCACTTAGTCATAGGAGCTTTAAACTGGGGAAGCTAGCTATGAGCCCCCGGTTAGTGTTCGGCGACAGCCAAGGTCCAGCCGTAAACACTTTGGCCAATGTTGTGAACGGCCCATCATTTAACATGGGGTGACCTCTATCGATCTTATAATTTAACACAATCAGTTTTCGGCTTTCTCCACTGAGGTGCTTTAACCATGCTAGCCAGAAGCACAATCAAAGTGGTTCTCCCTTTGCATACCTAGCCCAATAAAGCGGAACGTAGGAGGCAAGCACAGGAGCCGGACAACCCAACTATTGACCGAAGACACAATTCGAAACCAATGCATATATAGCAATATCCTAGAATGTTTTTGCCGAATCTCAAAAGGTGTCCGGCGTTGCGCTGCGAGACTTATGCTGGAAACACACAAATAGTTTAAAAGTGCCATAGGCTTGGAAAGCCAAAAACTTCAGTAAAAACTTGACGTCCGAACTAGATCAAGTGTTCGGTGCCAATCCAAAAATTGAAGAAAAAAGAAGAAAATGTGCTTCTGTCGTGTTTTAACATGACACATCCTATCTCAAGACTTTCAAGCGGGTCAGCCTACGGCTTCAAGCTCCTTATCCCGAAGGCGGAGTACTTCTCCGAGGCCCATTTAGTGAACTAAACTCGAGTGGCTTTTAGAGAGAAGACAGGCTATCCGGCTATTGACCATACACTCGAGTCAAAAAAGGAGTGGTAGAAAAAGACTTTGCAACGACCAAGAAGAAAACACATTTTCTATAAAACGACTCATACTAATTTAAGAGCCCCCAAGTGAGTTGGGTAAAAGAATTTTATGTATAATAATCATATGTATCGAAGTACTTATATCATATATGTGTTCACCCGAGCTTTAAACGCGTCTTAACCCACCGTCGGCTTCTCCCTCTTCGGTCAAGGGCCGAAAAGTGTTATGTACTCCACCTGTCAAGAATATCGACGGTGTTTCCGATAACCAGGCAATCAGGCCATAAGGCTGTAACAGACAAAGCACGCTCAGGGAACTTATGCTATATTACTAACGAAGTGTAAGAAGCATCTTCGAAGAAAATAGTACCTCCACCGATACCTTTCTACGGTTGCTCATTGTTACTATGAGACTTGTGCAATAGATTTTTTGTACTCATGAGTTCCGTTGTGTGTCGACCATGATTGAAAACAATAAGAGCGCTAGCTTTCGGCTTCACCTAGTCTGAGGTCCGAGCTCGGATGACCCAATCGGGACAATCACAGAGGTGCTCCCTTTACTCCCTAGTCGAACAATCGGGAATGTAGGGGTAAACACAGGAGCAAGGAAACCCAACTTGCGGAACACTTAAGTCAACATGGTGCATATTGTGGCGTAATACACGAACATGGAACGAAGCCGTACAAGTATAATGATATGCAAGAGGAAAGGCTTCATAAAGGAAGCCCCCAAGTAAATGGGGTATTTGAATTTGTGTGTCACAAACAAAGTTTTGACAAGTAAGTTTTTCACATACAACTTTTTCCCAAAAGATTATAATGCTTTGGTCGAACCGAAAAAAATTTAAAGTTGAAAATTCTGAGCATAAAAGCGACTTAGCTGGTTAATGTGCTCGGTGTCGATGCGCGGCCCGAGCTTACGGCGGGACAAGGTCCCAGCCCCCAAGCCAGTCCCGAGGTGGCAGAGCAAAGAGCTCGGCACTCCGGAGTGGAGAGATAGCACGGCCAATGCAGGCCGGTAGTGTGACGCCGAAGTCCCCGGCGTGGGTTAATGAAGTGATGACAAAGCCCTCGGTCTAGCCGAGGTGACATGGTACGTCGGTACGCCAAGGTGACAACACTATCCGACCCGGATCCTTTACTTGTGCACAGAAAATAGTGCAAGTCGGAGATAATAGGAATAATAATAAATTAAAAAAGATTGTTGCATAATTAATAATTTATGCAAAGTGAGTAATAAAAGAAATATAGCCCGTGTGCCGAACACTCGATGAGGTAGAGCTCTCTCAGCGATGCCGAAGTCCCCGAGGCAACCAAACATGTGGGTATGGCGATTCGACCAACAAGGTGATCACATGAGCCGATTTATGCCGATTGGGATAACGACGTCGGCTTGCCGAAGTGACCGCGTGATGCAGTCGAAGTCGATTACCTACACACATAAAATAGTGCGGTCCAAAAAGGATAATTGCTTTTTGCAAAAATAATTTATTTAAAGAGATGCGGCCTGGCGCTGAAGTCAATGTTGATGCAGGGCGTCGGCGTGACGCGGTGAAGGCGTGGCAAAACCTGAATTCACAGGCTGGTCCGAGTTCCGGATGCGGCAATCACCGGACTGTATATGGAAACTGACCCAACCACCATGACTGTCGTTAACGCGGCCACCATTTGATAGACCTGCGTACAGATGATGAAACAAACCAGAGTAATAATTCCTTGGGAAAAATAAACCCAAGCAAGAAAAAATACTAGGATTAATAGCACCTGGTTTATCTGTTGTAGCAATCTGAAGAAAGGTTACTCCCAAATTGGGACTCGATCCGCACACCCATTGCCTGATGGGCGATAAAGCGACGGCATGGCGATGCTGGAAAAGGTGGGCTCGTCAAGGCAAAGGCCCCGGTTCAGCTAATGTGACGAAGTTGTTCGGCTGGTGACACCGAAGTCACCAGAGTATGTTGATGAAGAAATAGCAAAGTCCCTGGTCTAGCCGACGTGACGGAGCAGGTCGGTGAGGAGACATTGCAGCTGCCATGTCAGCCAAGGTGTTGAAGCAGTTCGGCGTGATGGACATCGGCTTGAAGAAGAAATAGTGCGACAATGCCGACGCAGGTCGTGACTTGTGACGCGGTCAATGCCGACTTGATGAAGTGATCATGCGGCGATGCCGGTGTGCCCGCTTCATATAATCCGTGAGGGCAGCGATGTTGGCGATGATATATCCTTCGCGATGCCGAACTCTTGTTCGGCTTGCCGAGATGATGATCCGAAGAATTTGAGCTCGGCTCAATAAAGCGGCGACGTGTCTAGCGCAGGTCGGTGTCGGTGTACCAAAAGAGGGGTGCACTTTTTGTACCCCTATACCTGTGCACGGGCAGTCAGAGCCGCGCCCACGGTCGCACCAAGCAGGGTAAGGGAGGTGAGCCAAGGTATGACCAAAAACTACAAGAAGCGGAGGGACGAAGCAGGCTCCCCCGGCAAGACCCTTGCCGGGGACAGCTTTGGCAGCCCCGGCAAGACCCTTGCCGGGGCAGCTCGCCCCACACCAACAGAGCGAGTCACCCTTGAGCCCACAACCTCTAGCGTAATATACTACGTTGAGGCAAGGGCTCGGGAGACACCTCCTTGGTGGCATGCAGATCTTCGCCAAGTAAAGCAACGACAAGGACCAAGGCCACAAGGATCGGATGCGCGGAGCAGGTTTTCCCGGCAAGGACCCTTGCCGGGGCAGCCTCAGCGGCCCTGGCAAGACCCTTGCCGGGGCAGCTCGCCCACACCAGCCGAGCGAGCCACCCTTTAGCCCACCAACGCTCGATGAACGCGTTGGGACAGGGCTCGGGAGGCACCTCCACGGTGGCATGCAGATCTTTGTGAAGACAAAGAATAGTCAAGATCAAGTGAGGATAGGAAGGCAATCATCCTCACCGAAGAAACCCACAAGACCCCCGACAAGATCCTTGCCGGGGACACCTACGCGCCGCGGCAAGACCCTTGCTGGGCCACCGGGCAAGGCCCTCGCTAGGCGCACCAGCAGGGCCGCTGCCAGGCCCGCACTAACCAAGTTTCCACCGCCGTTCACATGCAGTTGCCGACCCAACCATCTGGGCAGGCACCTGCGTGGCAACATGCAACTCTTCGTGAAGACTCCACCACCGTGCCACCTCAGCTGCCTGCCTGCCTACATGGCGCCGCATGCATCACTGGCCAGGGCGCGTGTCGAAGCAAGGAGGAGCGGCAACGGATGGGACGGGCCTCGCTCCCGTACCCGATAAAGCAAGAGGACACCTAAGCGATGCATTAAATGCATCTTGTCCTGTAATACGAGGGATAACCTCGCGGCGCTGTACCCCTTTCCACCTCCTGCTTGCCACTGTGGCGACCCCTTTTTCTTTAAAAGGAGGCCCTAGGCGACCAGGAGAGGGATTCGGCTTTTTGGAGCTCGTTACACCCCGTAGCTAGCTCAAGAACTCAGAATACATCCACCAAAGCAGGACTAGGGTTTTACACATCCTCGCGGCCCGAACCTGGATAAACGAACCGCGTACTCTCTGTTAGACCCGCTCGTCTCTCAACCCCACGCCCCGCAACCGCAGTAGGGATCGTTGTGCTCCCATAGGTGTCGTTCCCGCCGACATCTTTGGCGCGCCAGTAGGGGGGCACAGTTGTGAGATTCGGCTCTGGCGGTTAAGTTAGCGGCTCTTCATCGCCATAGCTCTTGAAGAAGAAGGAGGGCCAGAAGATCGATGCCGGTGTGGCTACAAACAGAAGCTAAGTCACACTGAACCCTGACTACTTCTTTCCTTCCATATGAGGTTGTTCCCCTTGGAGATGTCGTTCCTTTGTACGAAAAACTTGTACGCAAAAGGGGCTCACCCGCGATCGGCAACGCCCTTGCTTTGTTTCAAGTCCGCTCAACAACTCAAGCGGCTGCGTAGAGAGCGGCGGGGTAGCCTTCCGCGATTGGCAACACTCTCGATTCTGACTCGAGTCAAGCTCGACAGTTCAAGCGGCCGCGTTAAGGATGGTAAGGTGGTTCGCTCGGCAGCACTCATACCCGGCAGGCCAATGGGGATCCGTCCCCAAGGCACCATCCTGGGCTTACGCGCCGGCGGGCTTGCCCAATTAACTTAGGGTGTACGTACAAAGGAGAATCGAACAAGGAAAATGACGTGCACAAAAATTAAAAGTACTGCAGAGTTATATTGCATCAAGTCATTGCTGCGGTTCTAACTAAAGATGAAAATTGTCTTGGTCATGAACCTGCAGTGGCGAAGAAGAATGGGGCGCCTAGTCTCGGCGCTGGCCCTCCACCCTCTGGATTTTATCGATACCACTTATGATGGGCTTGATACGCTCCTTGAGCGCCGTGAGGTCAGTACCGTCCGGCAAGCTATCCATCGCGGCTTCAAAGTCGAGGTCGGGGTTCCAGTACGCCATCTTGGTGAGGACCTTGGTCATGGACCCCCGGCAAAGTCGCCGGGCCTCCGTGGCCAGCATGGCCGCCCAGTTGGAGTGAAGATAAGCCAGGGCTCCGAGGACGCCCTCAAAGAACTGGGTCAACTTGGCATTGACGGTCCCGCTGCGCTCAGGGGCATACCTCATGTTTGGCATCTCCATGGTGGCCAACTGCGTGGTGACCCTGCCGGCGACGTCCTCAAGACGGCTGATCCAACGGTTCTCACCCTCCACATAATCCTGGTGGGAGGCGGCCTCGTCCGCCCGCAGCTGCTTCTCCTTCTCCAGCTCCTTGGTCAGGATCTCCTCCCGGGCTTGGCTCTCCGACAGCATCTTCTCGAGATACTCCAGCTTCAGCTTGAGATCCTTGATGGAGTCGTTGGCCTCGGAGAGCTCCCCAGTATTGTTGATGGCCGCTTCCTGCGCCTCCATCATGGCACTGTTGAGCGTGTTCTTCTCCTGGGACAGCTTCAGGACTTGCTCCTTCAGTTCATCCCGCTCCACTTCCAGCTCCCTCACCTTGCCGGCATGAGCCAGAGACTGGGCATCGAGAGCCCCTTTGTGCCTCTGCTTCAGCTCTTGGGTTCGCAGTGCAACAAGGGTCTCGAGCTCCTCATCCTTGCTGCGAAGCATTGCGGCAAGCTTCTCCTCGCGCGCGGCAAGGTCCTCCTCCTGAGAATCCAACATGGCATGGTGCTGGATCCGGACGGCCTCGGCTGCAGCGGCCGAGTTCCCCGCCGCCTCCTGGGCCTTCTCGGTGTCAGCTAGTTTCATGGTGAGCTCCACGTTGCGTTTGGCCAGCTCCTCCTGAAGGGCTTTCTACTCCTCGCGAGTCTGGCGGAACCAGGTCTGCGTCTCGGCGACGCGCGCGTTGAAGTCCGCCTCCGCCTTGTCCACCGTTGCCATCCTGGACTTGGCCTTGTCCAGGCGGGCGTGATGGAGCACCTGGAGTTTCCGGAAGTTGCCCCCCATGGCGCAGAGAAGCCGCTCTTCTAGGGAGCCCTCGCCACCGCTGATCGGTTCATCAACCACCTTGAGCCCGGTGGCTGCGAGCACCTCGCCATCAAAAACCTCCCCTTCAGCGGGCGCCCGGGAGCTTGACACTCCTGGGAGATGGACAAAGAGGTCGTCGCCCACTTTCAAATACCTACCGGAGCCAGAGGTTGCCGAGGAAGAAGGTTGGTCATGTTGGGGAACGTAGCAGAAATTCAAAATTTTCCTACGTGTGACCAAGATCTATCTATGGAGAAACCAGCAACGAGGGGAAGGAGAGTGCATCTACATACCCTTGTAGATCGCTAAGCGGAAGCGTTCAAGAGAACGGGGTTGAAGGAGTCGACTGTCGTGATCCAAATCACCGGAGATCCTAGTGCCGAACGGACGGCACCTCGCGCTCAACACACGTAAAGCCCGGTGGACGTCTCCCATGCCTTGATCCAGCAAGGAGAGAGGGAGAGGTTGAGGAAGACTCCATCCAGCAGCAGCACAACGGCGTGGTGGTGGTGGAGGGCGTGGCAATCCCGCAGGCTTCGCCAAGCACCAAGGGAGAGGAGGAGGAGGAGAGGCAGGCTGCACCAAGAGAGGGGAAAACTCATGTGTGTTGGGCAGCCCCAAACCTCAAGTATATATAGGGAGGGAGGGCTGCGCCCCATCTAGGGTTTCCACCCCAAGGGGTGCGGCCAGCCCTAGATGGGGCTTGGGAGGCGGCCAGAGGGAGGGAGAGGAGGCGCCCACTAGATGGGCCTTAGGGCCCATCTGCCCTAGGGTTTGCCCTCCCACTCTCCCTTGCGCCTTGGGCCTCTTGTTGAGGCGCACCAGCCCACCGGGCTGGTTCCTCCCATACTTGGCCCATGCATCCCTCCGGGTTAGTGGCCCCACTTGGTGGACCCCAGGACCCTCCGGTGGTCCCAGCGTTATCGAAAAACCCGAAACTTTTCCGGTGACCAAAACAGACTTCCCATATATAAATCTTTACCTCCGGACCATTCAGAACTCCTCGTGACGTCCGCGATCTCATCCGGGACTCAAGAACAACATTCGTAACCACATACAAACTTCCTTTATAACCCTAGCGCCATCGAACCTTATGTGTAGACCCTACGGGTTCGGGAACCATGCGACATGACCGAGACGTTCTCCGTCAATAACCAATAGCGGATCTGGATACCCATGTTGGCTCCCACATGTTCCATGATGATATCATCGAATGAACCACGATGTCAAGGACTCAATCGATCCCGTATACAATTCCCTTTGTCTAGCGGTATTGTACTTGCCCGAGATTCGATCGTCGGTATACCGATACCTTGTTCAATCTCGTTACGGCAAGTCTCTTTACTCGTTCCGTAACACATCATCCGTGATCAACCCCTTGGTCACATTGTGCACATTATGATGATGTCCTACCGAAAGTGGGCCCAGAGATACCTCTTCATTTACACGGAGTGACAAATCCCATCTCGATTCGTGCCAACCGAATGTACACTTTCGGAGATACCTGTAGTGCACCTTTATAGTCACCCGATTACGTTGTGATGTTTGGTACACCCAAAGCATTCCTACGGTATCCGGAGTTGCACAATCTCATGGTCTAAGGAAAAGATACTTGACATTAGAAAAGCTTTAGCATACGAACTACGATCTTTGTGCTAGGCTCAGGATTGGGTCTTGTCCATCACATCATTCTCCTAATGATGTGATCCCGTTATCAATGACATCCAATGTCCATGGTCAGGAAACCATAACCATCTATTGATCAACGAGCTAGTCAATTAGAGGCTTACTAGGGACATGGTGTTGTCTATGTACCCACACATGTATCTGAGTTTCCTATCAATACAATTATAGAATGGATAATAAACGATTATCATGAACAAGGAAATATAATAATAACTAATTTATTATTGCCTCTAGGGCATATTTCCAACAGGTCATCGAGTGAGTGCCCTATTTAAAGTGAGTGCGGTTGTCTCTAATGCCTATCCCATGAACGATAGTGGTAATTCGATAAGAGACATCATGGTACGCACCATATCCAATAAGGTGCAACTATGATGTTCGGACACACCATCACACTATGGTGTTCCAGGCGGTATTAGTTGTGAAACAATTTCCACAATGTCTTAATAGCGTACAAAGCTCAGTAACTCAGATACTCATCTCTATGATCATATCATAGACATTTTATCCTCTTGTCACGATGATCTTTAACTTCACTCTGAAATTACTTGAACCATTCAATAATTCAGACTTGTGTTTCATCAAGTAAATACACTCAAGATCTACTTAAATCATCCGTGAAGTAAGAACATAACGATATTCACTGTATGCCTCAGCACTCATTGGACTGCACACATCAAAATGTGTTACTTCCAACAAGTTACTATCTTGTTCCATCTTACTGAAACCGAGGCTTTTCAGTCATCTTGCCCATGTGGTATGATTTGCATATCTCAAGTGATTCAAAATCAAGTGAGTCCAAACTGTCCATCTGAATGGAGTTTCATCATGCGTATACACCAATAGACATGGTCTGCATGTCTCAAACTTTTCAAAAATGAGTGAGTCCAAAGATCCATCAACATGGAGCTTCTTCATGCGTTTTATACCAATATGACTTACATGGCAGTGCCACAAGTAACTGGTACTATCATTACTATCTTACATTTTTGGCATGAAAATGTGTATCACTACAATCGAGATTCAATAAACCATTCTTTTAGGTGCAAGACCATTGAAGGTATTTATTCAAATAAATAGAGTAACCATTATTCTCCTTAAATGAATAACCGTATTGCGATAGACATAATCCAATCATGTCTATGCTCAACGCAAACACCAAATGACAATTATTCAGGTTTAATACTAATCTTGATGGTAGAGGGAGCGTGCGATGTTTGATCACATCAACCTTGGAAACACTTCCAACACATATCGTCGGCTCACCTTTAGCTAGTCTCCGTTTATTTCGTAGCTTTTATTTCGAGTTACTAACACTTATCAACCGAACCGGTATCTTAATACCCTGGTGCTACTAGGAGTACTAGTAAAGAACACATTAACATAATGTATATCCAATATACTTCTATCGACCTTGCCAGCCTTCTTATCTACCAAGTTTCTAGGGTAATTCTGCTCCAGTGGCTGTTCCCCTTATTACAGAAGCACTCAGTCTCGGGTTTGGGTTCAACCTTGGGTTTCTTCACTGGAGCAGCAACTGATTTGCCGTTTCATGAAGTATTCCTTCTTGCCCTTGCCCTTCTTGAAACTAGTGGTTTCACCAACCATCAACAATTGATGCTCCTTCTTGATTTCTACATTCGCGGTGTCGAACATAGCTCAAGGATCATCATATCTATCCCTGATATGTTATAGTTCATCACGAAGCTCTAGCAGCTTGGTGGCAATGACTTTGGAGAAACATCACTATCTCATCAGGAAGATTAACTCCCACTCGATTCAAGTGATTGTTGTACTCAGAAAATCTGAGCACAAGCTCAACGATTGAGCTTTTCTCCCTGAGTTTGCAGGCTAAGAAAATCGTCGGAGGTCTTATACCTGTTGACGTGGGCACGAGCCTGAAATCCCAATTTCAGCCCTTGAAAACATCTCATATGTTCCGCGATGTTTCGAAGACGTCTTTGGTGCCTCAACTCTAAACCGTTTAACTGAACTATCACGTAGTTATCAAAATGTGTATGTCCGATGTTCGCAACATCCACAAACGACGTTTGGGGTTCAGCACACTGAGCGGTGCATTAAGGACATAAGCTTTCTATTGACCGCATAATTGCTACTGTCAACTTTCAACTATATTTTCTCTAGGAACATATCTAAACAGTAGAACTAAAGCGCGAGCTATGACATAATTTGCAAAGGTTTTTTGACCATGTTCAGGATAATTAAGTTCATCTTATGAACTCCCACTCAGATAGACATCCCTCTGGTCATCTAAGTGATTACATGATCCGAGTAAACTAGGCCATGTCCGATCATCACGTGAGACGGACTAGTCATCATCGGTGAACATCTTCATGTTGATCGTATCTACTATACGACTCATGCTCGACCTTTCGGTCTCTGTGTTCCGAGGCCATGTCTGTACATGCTAGGCTCGTCAAGTTAACCCTAAGTGTTTCGCGTGTGTAAATCTGTCTTACACCCGTTGTATGTGAACGTAAGAATCCATCACACCCGATCATCACGTGGTGCTTAGAAGCGACGAACTTTAGCAACGGTGCACAGTTAGGGGAGAACACTTCTTGAAATTGTTGTAAGGGATCATCTTTATTTACTATCGTCGTTCTAAGTAAACAAGATGCATAAACATAATAAACATCACATGCAATTATATAGTAGTGACATGATATGGCCAATATCATATAGCTCCATTGATCTCCATCTTCGGGGCTCCATGATCATCATCGTCACCGGCATGACACCATGATCTCCATCATCATGATCTCCATCATCGTGTCTTCATGAAGTTGTCTCGCCAACTATTACTTCTACTACTATGGCTACCGGTTAGCAATAAAGTAAAGTAATTACATGGCGTTGTTTAATGACACGCAGGTCATACAATAAATAAAGACAACTCCTATGGCTTCTGCCGTTGTCATACTCATCGACATGCAAGTCGTGAATCCTATTACAAGAACATGATCAATCTCATACATCACATATCATTCATCACATTCTTCTTGGCCATATCACATCACATAGCATACCTGCAAAAACAAGTTAGACGTCCTCTAATTGTTGTTTGCATGTTTTACGTGGCTGCTATGGGTTTCTAGCAAGAACGTTTCTTACCTACATAAAACCACAACGTGATATGTCAATTGCTATTTACCCTTCATAAGGACCCTTTTCATCGAATCCGTTCCGACTAAAGTGGAGAGGCGGCACCCGCTAGCCACCTTATGCACCAAGTGCATGTCGGTCGGTGGAACCTGTCTCACGAAGAGTACGTGTAAGGTCGGTCCGGCCGCTTCATCCCACAATACCGTCGAAACAAGATTGGACTAGTAACGGTAAGCATATTGAACAACATCAACGCCCACAACTACTTTTTGTTCTACTCGTGCAAAGAATCTACGCAATAGACCTAGCTCTGATACCACTGTTGGGGAACGTAGCAGAAATTCAAAATTTTCCTACGTGTTACCAAGATCTATCTATGGAGAAACCAGCAACGAGGGGAAGGAGAGTGCATCTACATACCCTTCTAGATCGCTAAGCGGAAGCGTTCAAGAGAACGGGGTTGAAGGAGTCGTACTCGTCGTGATCCAAATCACCGGAGATCCTAGTGCCGAACGGATGGCACCTCCGCGTTCAACACACGTACAGCCCGGTGACGTCTCCCATGCCTTGATCCAGCAAGGAGAGAGGGAGAGGTTGAGGAAGACTCCATCCAGCAGCAGCACAATGGCGTGGTGGTGGTGGAGGAGCGTGGCAATCCCGCAGGGCTTCGCCAAGCACCAAGGGAGAGGAGGAGGAGGAGAGGCAGGGCTGCACCAAGAGAGGGGGAAAACTCATGTGTGTTGGGCAGCCCCAAACCTCAAGTATATATAGGGGAGGGGGAGGGCTGCGCCCCCATCTAGGGTTTCCACCCCCAAGGGGTGCGGCCAGCCCTAGATGGGGCTTGGGGAGGCGGCCAAGAGGGGAGGGAGAGGGAGGCGCCCACTAGATGGGCCTTAGGGCCCATCTGCCGGAAAAACCCGAAACTTTTCGGTGACCAAAACAGACTTCCATATATAAATCTTTACCTCCGGACCATTCCGTAACTCCTCGTGACGTCCGCGATCTCATCCGGGACTCCGAACAACATTCGGTAACCACATACAAATTTCCTTTATAACCCTAGCGTCATCGAACCTTAAGTGTGTAGACCCTACGGGTTCGGGAACCATGCAGACATGACCGAGACGTTCTCCGGTCAATAACCAATAGCGGGATCTGGATACCCATGTTGGCTCCCACATGTTCCACGATGATCTCATCGGATGAACCACGATGTCAAGGACTCAATCGATCCCGTATACAATTCCCTTTGTCTAGCGGTATTGTACTTGCCCGAGATTCGATCGTCGGTATACCGATACCTTGTTCAATCTCGTTACCGGCAAGTCTCTTTACTCGTTCCGTAACACATCATCCCGTGATCAACCCCTTGGTCACATTGTGCACATTATGATGATGTCCTACCGAGTGTGCCCAGAGATACCTCTCCGCTTACACGGAGTGACAAATCCAGTCTCGATTCGTACAACCCAATGCAGACACTTTCGGAGATACCGTAGTGCACCTTTATAGTCACCCGATTCACGTTGTGACGTTTGGTACACCCAAAGCATTCCTACGGTATCCAGGAGTTGCACAATCTCATGGTCTAAGGAAAAGATACTTGACATTAGAAAAGCTTTAGCATACGAACTACGATCTTTGTGCTAGGCTCAGGATTGGGTCTTGTCCATCACATCATTCTCCTAATGATGTGATCCCGTTATCAATGACATCCAATGTCCATGGTCAGGAAACCATAACCATCTATTGATCAACGAGCTAGTCAATTAGAGGCTTACTAGGGACATGGTGTTGTCTATGTACCCACACATGTATCTGAGTTTCCTATCAATACAATTATAGAATGGATAATAAACGATTATCATGAACAAGGAAATATAATAATAACTAATTTATTATTGCCTCTAGGGCATATTTCCAACAGGTCATCGACCACCTCCTCCTCAGCTACGGCCTTGCCGGCCTCCTCGGCGGGCCCCTCATTGGCCTCGCCAGCAGAAGCCCCGCCAGTTGCCCCGGCGGCCCCCGTGGTGGCATCCTCGGCAGCATCCTTGGAAGCCTCCTCGGCGGCAGCCTTGGCGGCCTCCTCGACAGCAATCTTGTCGGCCTCTGCCGTGGCCTCCTTGGCAATGTCCCCGATGACGGTGTCCACATCCTCCATGACCACCGAAGAAGGATCTGGGCAACAAGAAAGGCGATGAAGCCAAGAAAAGAAGCAAGAGGAAAACAGGGACGAAGAACAGGCGAATCACCAGTGCCTGGCTGTGAAGCAGAAGTCCCCTCCCCGCCAGCACCTAGCGTCGAAGCAAAGCCACCAGCACCCAATTTCCCCTCTTCCTCCTCCATGAGCGTGGGCTCGGTTCTTGGCTCCCTTGTCGGGGACGCCCCTCGCGGCGGCGTAGTCGATGGAGGCGGTGTGTTGGGAGTAGCCCTCTGCGGCTCCTCCTGCTGCCACTCCCCTCCTACAGACCCGACAAGGTCAGCACCAGAGCATCGAACCCCTAACGCATGTCGACACGAGGAGAGTGATGAACTTGCGCTGGGGGCTATGCCGGGGGCTGCTATCCGGGATGCTCAACACCACAAGTGGCGCCCGTGAGGCACCAGCCGGGGGCTGGCCACCCGCCGAGGCCTTGGCCCTCTTCACCCTCCGGGCATGCGTCTCCACGTCCCTGCAAAGACAAAAGAAGATCAAGATAAGTGGCACAATTCAGAGGAACATAGATGACAGTAAGGAACAAGGCACTTACTCATCTTCCACCTCCTCCTCTTCCATGGCTTTCGTCTTCCTCCTCGGGCTGAGAGACCCGTAATCGAAGGTGACCCCCGCGTCGGCATTCGAGTCGGCATCTGCCGGACGGGGTGAGGAAGGCGGAGTCTGGACACGCCTGGATGAGGAAGGGGTAGATGTCTTCTTCTTCTCTACGGCCTTCGTCAGCTTCTTTGCCGCCGTGGCCCTCGTGTGGCGCCCAGACCCCTCCAAGGTGAGCTGAGGCCGCGCGGCCCTGCCGGGCCGGACCGGCTCGCCAGAGCCAGCCCGCCGTAGGACTTGCCCTCTTCCCGTGGCGGGTGTCGGGCCCGAGGCCCCGGCTTCCTCCGACGACGACTCGTCAGCCGCATCTTCGACAAGCGGGGCCCCGGTCTCAGCACTGCTGACTTCCCTGGCGGCTGCCGCCAATCAGGCGAGCTCCTCCTCCTCCGCAACCGTCGCGGCCCTGTCCTCCATACCACCAGCACTGCCGGCCTCCGCGACAAGCTGTGCCTCCCTTGCCCTGGCAGCAATGTAGTCCAGTTCCGCATGGGAGGTGTCCTGGACGAGCAGTTGCTTGGCGTCAGCGTTGACATATCCCTCATGCAGAGTGTCGAAGAACTCCTGCACTTGGGCATCGTCCGGCACGACCTAGCTTTGAACGAGGCCATGCGCATTGCAGTCCGGCATCATGGCAATGATGTCGGACCGACGGGAGTTATTGCACAACGGGACTAATCCCGCCGGCAACTTGAACAGGGGATTCTTGACAACCTTTCGGGCCTTCGCGGCAGCCCTCGCAACCTTGCCGGTCCACTCGACCTCGCCATCACGACCTACGTCAAGTTGAAAGAGTCACTGGCAGAGGTTAGCATGCCGCATCACGGTGAAGTTGTGGTCAAGGCCGGGGCGGAGTCGCATGATGTCCGCAGGATTCGCAAAGAGCCAGGCCGGCCTCCCCTTGTTATGCAGTGGAGCGATCCAGCGGCGGATGAAATCCGCCCCGATCATCTCAAGGGTGAGCCAGGCCTCGGTAAGCCGAAGGATCCTAGTGATGACAGGAGTGAGCTTCTTGTCATCTTCATCGACGTCGCTCCAATCACTCCTACGGACCGGCGGCGCCCGGCGCACCTCGCAGAACGCCGGCGGATCATCCTCTTCAATCCAGCACCACCGGCCCCGCCACTCTTCCCACCTCTCCTTCATGGCGCCGTCCGGATACGTCCCCTTGGATCTAGGGATCCAGGTGACGCAGCCAGAGATGGCGCCCCCTGTCTGGACCCGAGGGAAGAAGTAATGGCGGAAGAGCGTCGTGTTGGGGTGCACCCTGGTGAAACCTTCACAGAGGTGCGCAAAAAGGGCCATGCACGCCACGGCGTTCGAGGTAAAATCCAGAAGACAGAAACCAAAAGTATGCATGATGTCACTGAAGAAATCAGAGAAGGGAGGATAGAGCCCGCAGGAGAAATAATCAACAAAGAAAGGGTACCGATTCGGAGCGGCCTCGGCACAGTCGGCAGGGATGACGCGCGTGGCTGGATGCCCTGATTTCTCTCCCCCCCCCCCCCGTCTTCACCCCCCACAGGGGCCTAAAGGAGTCCCGAAGCACGTGTACGTCGATCGTCAAGGGGGAAAAGAAGGCGGATTCGTCTGCTGCACCGCCAGTGCACTCTCCGGTGCCTCCGTCACTCCGGCATCCCTGGCCCCTCCTTTACCCCTGGTAGATTTGGGCGCCATGGCGGCTAAGAGGAGCGAAGAACAAGGGATAGCAGGGACACAGCAACAACAGGCGATGGCGAAAGCTTAGAGAAGAAGGAAAAGGGAGCGGCGGTTCCAAGATTGGAAAAGGCGCAGGGGAGGAAGGTAAAGTGAGCGTGCCCGCGGTTATTCCTTTTTATGGGGAAGGCACGGGCCGCCTCCTTTCTCTGCCCATTAACTGCGATGTGACGCATGCATGCGGGAACCGCCCCACGCATGATTCCCACGTCACGCACGCCCCTCCACGCCGCGCCACGCGAGCGGGACGTGGAGAGCACAACGCGCGAAAAGTTTTACCGCAGTAAAAACCGCCCTGCCTGCCCGCGCACCGTTCTGGGCCTAGCCCAAAAACCCGTCGCGCTTATGTGTGGCCCAGGCCCGGGGGCTCCTTTCGGTGTACCAAAAGAGGGGTGCACTTTTTGTACCCCTATACCTGTGCACGGGCAGTCAGAGCCACGCCCACGGTCGCACCAAGCAGGCCAAGGGAGGTGAGCCAAGGTAAGACCAAAACCACAAGAAGCGGAGGGACGAAGCAGGCTCCCCCGGCAAGACCCTTGCCGGGGCAGCTCGCCCCACACCAACAGAGCGAGTCACCCTTGAGCCCACAACCTCTAGCGTAATCTACTAGGTTGAGGCAAGGGCTCGGGAGACACCTCCTTGGTGGCATGCAGATCTTCGTCAAATAAAGCAACAACAAGGACCAAGGCCACAAGGATCGGATGGGCGGAGCAGGTTTTCCCGGCAAGGACCCTTGCCGGGGCAGCCTCAGCGGCCCCGGCAAGACCCTTTCCGGGGCAGCTCACCCACACCAGCCGAGCGAGCCATCCTTGAGCCCACCAACGCTCGACGAACGCGTTGGGACAGGGCTCGGGAGGCACCTCCACGGTGGCATGCAGATCTTTGTGAAGACAAAGAATAGTCAAGATCAAGTGAGGATAGGAAGGCAATCATCCTCACCGAAGAAACCCACAAGACCCCGGCAAGATCCTTGCTGGGGACACCTACGCGCCGCGGCAAGACCCTTGCCGGGCCACCCGGCAGGGCCCTCGCCAGGCGCACCAGCAGGGCCGCTGCCAGGCCCGCACCAACCAAGTTTCCACCGCCGTTTACATGCAGCTGTCGACCAACCAGCTGGGCAGGCACCTGCGTGGCAACATGCAACTCTTCGTGAAGACTCCACCACCGCGCCACCTCAGCTGCCTGCCTGCCTACATGGCGCCGCATGCACCACTGGCCAGGGCACGTGTCGAAGCAAGGAGGAGCGGCGACGGATGGGATGGGCCTCGCTCCCGTCCCCGATAAAGCAAGAGGACACCTAAGCGATGCATTAAATGCATCTTGTCCTGTAATACGAGGGATAACCTCGCAGCACTGTACCCCTTTCCACCTCTTGCTTGCCACTGTGGCGACCCCTTTTTCTATAAAAGGAGGCCCGAGGCGACCAGGAGAGGCATTCGGCTTTTTGGAGCTCGTTACACCCCGTAGCTAGCTCAAGAACTCAGAATACATCCACCAAAGCAGGACTAGGGTTTTACGCATCCTCGCGGACCGAACCTGGATAAACGAACCGTGTACTCTCTGTCAGATCCGCTCTTCTCTCAACCCCGCGCCCCGCAACCGTAGTAGGGATCATTGTGGTCCCATAGGTGTCGTTCCCGCTGATAGTCGGCAGCCGTGGAGCAATATTGCCGGACTAGTTTGACACCAGCGTGATGGTGAAGATTACCTCGGAGGAGGCTTAAAATTTTATGGGTACGTGTTTAAAAACAACGCATAATGCCCTAGAAAAAATTCCTTCAAAAGGGTTGTCCAATATCCCGTTCATGAAGAAACATGAACTCGAGCCGGATTCGTATTCGCACAGAAAACATATCCAAAAATTGGTCCACTCATCGGAAGGTTCCCGGAGTTTGAACCATCGGATCGAGCTGAAATTTGGAGGGGTGGTAGATATGGGAATTCCGCAGCAGATGAACGGTTGGATCTTCCAAAGGACCTCCGAGCTGGGCTCTGGAGACCATGCCCTAAACTCGTCCAGATTCCCGTCCAGATTTGATAGGGCTCTGGTATATCATAAATTGCCAGAGATTCCTCCACCGGAACTCAACGAAATTTTGCATGGCTGTTGTAGACTTAATTCCGTACAATTCCACCGAAGGAATCGTCAAAGCGATGCTCGAGGAGGTGGTGGCAGCAGATACAAGTTTGCTGTTTGGAAAAACAGCATGGCCGCCCGAGGGCAATGTTGACATGGAGCCCTCGGGCTCCATGGATGATTCCTCGATGATCTTGAGAGAGATCGGAGTTGATGTTGATGAATATCATCGTCCGAACATGACGATCTGACGAGGAGTGCAGCCCTTGGTCGAACCAATGTGACCAGCCGAGCGGTGACAAAGATGCCGACATCGCAGTTAATCTGCAGACGAGCCATTGATCCATTGCCGATCACACAGCGGAACTCTCAATGAAAGCACCATTGTCGGTGTCAAAACTGGCGGATCTCGGGTAGGGGGTCCCAAGCTGTGTGTCATGGATCGATGGGTAACAGGAGACAGGGGACATGATGTTTACCCAGGTTCGGGCCCTCTCTATCGAGGTAATACCCTACTTCCTGCTTGATTGATTTTGATGAATATAGGGTTACAAGAGTTGATCTACCTCGAGATCATATGTTGTGGTCTAAGATCTAAGGGTATGATGAATAATGTCATAATAATCTATCGACTAGCCTGGCCTTGGCTTATATAATGCGCCAAAGACCTAGGATAACAAGAGTCCTAGCCGAATACATTGGTGGAGAGGAGTCCTTGTCTTGATCACCAAGTCTTGTGGAATACTCCTTGTATGCGGCATGGGCTGCCCGAAGTGGCCCATGAGTCAACCACCATGGCGGTCCTCGGCCCGATCCACCTGGTTGGGAGACGATATGGTGAGTACTCCCTAGTCCAGGACACCATCAGTCACGCCCTTGATGACTCTAGTGGTGCTCAACTCCAGCTGGAATGCTTGCAGCTCGATGTTCCACTCTGCGACCCTTCCCGCAGCGTTGAGGCTCTGGAGCACCCTCTCCAGTGGGTAAGCTAGGACAACCTTGATGGGGTGTGATACGTCTCAAACGTATCTATAATTTTTGATTGCTCCATGCTACTTTATCTATTGTTTTGGACTACAATAGGCTTTATTTTCCACTTTTATATTGCTTTTGGGACTAACCTATTAACCGGAGGCCCATCCCAGGATTGTTGTTTTTTGCCTTTTCAGTATTTGGAAGAAACAGAATATCAAACGGAGTCCAAACGGAATGAAACCTTCGGAAATGTGATTTTCTCACCGAACGTGATCCAGGAGACTTGGACCCTACGCCAAGGAACCAGAGAGGCGGTCACGAGGGTGGGGGGCGCCCCCCTAGGGCGCGCCCCCTGCCTCATGGGCCCCTCGAAGCTCCACCGACGTACTCCTTCCTCCTATATATACCAACGTACCCCCAAACGATCAGAACAGGAGCCAAAAACCTAATTCCACCGCCGCAACTTCCTGTATCCACGAGATCCCATCTTGGGGCCTGTTCCGAAGCTCCGCCGGAGGGGCATCCACCATGGAGGGCTTCTACATCATCACCATAGCCTCTCCGATGAAGTGTGAGTAGTTTACTTCAGACCTTCGGGTCCATAGCTAGTAGCTAGATGGCTTCTTCTCTCTTTTTGGATCTCAATACAATGTTCTCCCTCTCTCTCGTGGAGATCTATTCGATGTAATCTTCTTTTTGCGGTGTGTTTGTTGAGACTGATGAATTGTGGGTTTATGATCCAGCTTATCTATGAATAATATTTGAATCTTCTCTAAATTCTTTTATGTATGATTGAGTTATCTTTGCAAGTCTCTTCGAATTATCCGTTTGGTTTGGCCAACTAGATTGGTAGTTCTTGCAATGGGAGAAGTGCATGGCTTTGGGTTCAATCTTACGGTGTCCTTACCCAGTGACAGAAAGGGTTGCAAGGCACGTATTGTATTGTTGCCATCGAGGATAACAAGATGGGGTATTTATCATATTGCATGAATTTATTCCTCTACATCATGTCATCTTGCTTAAGGCGTTACTGCTTTTTAACTTAATACTCTAGATGCATCTTTGGATAGCGGTCGATGAGTGGAGTAATAGTAGTAGATGCAGAATCGTTTCGGTCTACTTGTCTCGGACGTGATGCCTATATACATGATCACACCTAGATAACCTCATAACTATGCTCAATTCTGCCAATTGCTCAACAGTAATTTGTTCACCCACCGTAGAATACTTATGCTCTTGAGAGAAGCCACTAGTGAAACCTATGGCCCCCGGGTCTATTCTCATCATATCAATCTCCATCACTTTTATATTTTCTTTGTTTTTACTTTGATTTTACTTTTCACTTTGCATCTTTATACCAAAAATACCAAAAATATTATCTCTATCAAATCTCTCTCTCGTAAGTGACCGTGAAGGGATTGACAACCCCTAATCGCGTTGGTTGCGAGTAGCTATCGTTTTGTGCAGGTACGAGGGACTTGTGCGTGGCCTCCTACTGGATTGATACCTTGGTTCTCAAAACTGAGGGAAATACTTACGCTATTGTGCTGCATCATCCTCTCCTATTCGGGGAAAACCAACGCAAGCTCAAGACGTAGCAAGAAGGATTTATGGCGCCGTTGCCAGGGAGTCTACGCAAAAGTCAACATACCAAGTACCATCACAATCCCTATCTTTCGCATTACATTATTTGCCATTTTCCTCTCATTTTCCTCTCCCCAACTTCACCCTTGCCGTTTTATTCGCCCTCTCTTTCCCAACCTCCTCCTCTCTTTTCCGTTTTCCTTCCCGTTACCATGGCCGAATCAAAAAGAACTACGGGTTTTCTGCCGAGCTCTAGTACCTTGGATAACCCATCTATCCTCTCTAAGCTCATAAATAATGATGCTATAGAAAGACCCACCGGGGTCTCCAATGAGAGCTTGAATAATTTTGATGAGGATGACTCTGGAATTTTTTGCTATTTACTTGATGAGTCTTTAAAAGATGCTTGGGATAGGTTACTTAGGATTCGGGCTAGTTATGTGCCACAATATCAAATTGAAATTTACTTAAAAAGTTTTTATGTTGGCTTGCCCGCTTCCTTTAAACAAGTTTTAGATTCCATCTTTGAAGAAGGTTTTCTTGAAAGGCATGCTATAGATACCTATGAAAGAATGAAAACTATATTTGGGCATCTCATGAATGATAAGGTTGAATCAACTATCCTCTTGTGCTTTTACCAAAATGAAATTATTAAAGAGATGAAGTCTAGTTTAGAGGCAAATTTCCGTAACGTGCTTAATCATACTTCTTCCATTAATGGCCATGTGCTTAACTTAAATAGAAGAATGAATGCCATAGAAAGGAGATCCTCCTCTCCGGGTACCAAAGATGGCAATACCTAGATCTATCCTCGCTTTTATGCCTAGCTAGGGGCGTTAAACGATAGCGCTTGTTGGGAGGCAACCCAATTTTGTTTTTAGTTTTTTTGATTTTGCTTCTGTTTAGGAATAAATAATCCATCTAGCCATTGTTTAGATGTGGTTTTATATTTTAATTAGTGTTTGTGCCAAGTTAAACCTATTTGATCTTCTTGGGTGATAGTTATTTGATCTTGCTGTAATTTCCAGAAACTTTGCGTTCAGTGCCCGAATTGTTAAAAATCACCAGAACGTGATAAAGTATTGATTCCAATTGCTGATGATCGATAAACAAATTTTCCAGGTTGTATAATTTTGGTAGAATTGTTTGAGTTCCAGAAGTTTGCGTTAGTTACTGATTACTACAGACTGTTCTGTTTTTGACAGATTCTGTTTTGCGTGTGTTGTTTGCTTATTTCGATGAATCTATGGCTAGTAAAATAGTTTATGATCCATAGAGAAGTTGGAATACAGTAGGTTTAACACCAATATAAATAAATAATGAGTTCATTACAGTACCTTAAAGTAGTCTTTTGTTTTCTTTCTCTAATGGAGCTCACGAGATTTCTATTGAGTTTTGTGTTGTGAAGTTTTCAAGTTTGGGTGAATTCTTTTGATGGATTATGGAACAAGGAGTGGCAAGAGCCTAAGCTTGGGGATGCACGTGGCACCCCCAAGATAATCCAAGGACACCAAAAAGTCAAAGCTTGGGGATGCCCTGGAAGGCATCCCCTCTTTCGTCCACTTCCATCGGTAATTTACTTGGAGCTATATTTTTATTAACCACATGATATGTGTTTTTCTTGGAGCGTCTTGTATTGTTTGCGTCTTTGCTTGTTAATTTACCACAATCATCCTTGCTGTACGCACCTTTTTAGAGAGCCATACATGAATTGGAATTTGATAGAATACTCTATGTGCTTCGCTTATATCTTTTGAGCTTGATAGTTTTGCTCATAGTGCTTCACTTATATCTTTTTGAGCGTGATAATTTTTGCTCTAGTGCTTCACTTAGATCTTTTAGAGCATGGTTGTGGATTTGTTTTAAATAAACTTGATATCTCATGCTTCACTTAGATTATTATGAGAGTCGTTAATAGCATGGTAATTTGCTTAATGTTAATATACTTGGTATTCAAGATATGTGAAACTTTCTTTTGAGTGCATTGAATACTAAGATAAGTTTGATGCTTGATAATTGTTTTGAGATATGAAGATGATGATATTAGAGTCATGCTAGTTGATTAGTTGTGAATTGAATAATACTTGTGTAGTAGTTTGTGATTCCCATAGCATGCACATATGGTGAACCGTTATGTGATGAACTCGGAGCATGATTTATTTATTGATTGTCTTCCTTATGAGTGGCGGTCGGGGACGAGCGATGGTCTTTTCCTACCAATCTATCCCCCTAGGAGCATGCGCGTAATACTTTGTTTTGATAACTTTTAGATTTTTGCAATAAGTATATGAGTTCTTTATGACTAATGTTGAGTCCATGGATTATACGCACTTTTTCCTATTCTTCCATCATTGCTAGCCTCTCTAATACCGCGCACCTTTCGCCGGTATCATACACCCACCATATACCTTCCTCAAAACAGCCACCATACCTACCTATCATGGCATTTCCATAGCCATTCCGAGATATATTGCCATGCAACTTTCCACCATTCCGTTTATTATGACACGCTCCATCATTGTCATATTGCTAGCATGATCATGTAGCTGACATCGTATTTGTAGCAAAGCCACCGTTCATAATTCTTTCATACATGTCACTCATGAATCATTGCATATCCCGGTACACCGCCGGAGGCATTCATATAGAGTCATATTTTCTTCTAAGTATCGAGTTGTAATTGTTGAGTTGTAAGAAAAATAAAAGTGTGATGATCATCATTATTAGAGCATTGTCCCAAGTGAGGAAAGGATGATGGAGACTATGATTCCCCCACAAGTCGGGATGAGACTCCGGACGAAAAAAAGAGGCCATAAAAAAGAGAGAAAATGCCCAAATAAAAAAATGAGAGAAAAAGAGAGAAGGTACAATGTTACTATCCTTTTACCACACTTGTGCTTCAAAGTAGCACCATGATCTTCATGATAGAGAGTCTCTCATTTTGTCACTTTCATATACTAGTGGGAATTTTTCATTATAGAACTTGGCTTGTCTATTCCAATGATGGGCTTCCTCAAATGCCCTAGGTCTTCGTGAGCAAGCGAGTTGGATGCACACCCACTTAGTTTCTTTTGTTTTACTTTCATATACTTATAGCTCTAGTGCATCCGTTGCATGGCAATCCCTACTCACTCACATTGATATCTATTGATGGGCATCTCCATAGCCCGTTGATACGCCTAGTTGATGTGAGACTATCTTCCCTCTTTTTTGTCTTCTCCACAACCACTGTTCTATTCCACATATAGTGCTATATCCATGGCTCACGCTCATGTATTGCGTGAAGGTTGAAAAAGTTTTGAAAATGTTAAAGTATGAAACAATTGCTTGGCTTGTCATCGGGGTTGTGCATGATTTAAATATTTTGTGTGGGGAAGATGGAGCATAGCCAGACTATATGATTTTGTAGGGATAACTTTCTTTGGCCATGTTATTTTGAGAAGACATAATTGTTAGTTAGTATGCTTGAAGTATTATTATTTTTATGTCAATATGAACTTTTGTCTTGAATCTTTCGGATCTGAATATTCATAAAATGATTAAGAAGATTTACATTGAAATTATGCCAAAGTATCACTCCGCATCAAAAATTCTCCTTTTATCATTTGCCTACTCGAGGACGAGCAGGAATTAAGCTTAGATGATGCGATACGTCTCCAACGTATCTATAATTTTGATTGCTCCATGCTACTTTATCTATTGTTTTGGACTATAATGGGCTTTATTTTCCACTTTTATATTGGTTTTGGGACTAACCTATTAACCGAAGGCCCAGCCTGAATTGCTGTTTTTTGCCTTTTCAAGATTTCAAGAAGCAGAATATCAAACGGAGTCCAAACGGAATGAAACCTTGAACGTGATTTTCTCACCGAACGTGATCTAGGAGAATTGGACCCTACGCCAAGGAACCAGAGAGGCGGTCACGAGGGTGGGGGCCCCCCTAGGGTGCGCCCCCTGCCTCGTGGGCCCCTCGAAGCTCCACCGACGTACTCCTTCCTCCTATATATACGTGCGTACACCCAAACGATCAGAACAGGAGCCAAAAACCTAATTCCACCGCCGCAACTTCCTGTATCCACGAGATCCCATCTTGGGGCCTGTTCCAGAGCTCCGCCGGAGGGGCATCCACCATGGAGGGCTTCTACATCAACACCATAGCCTCTCCGATGAAGTGTGAGTAGTTTACTTCAGACCTTCGGGTCCATAGCTAGTAGTTAGATGGCTTCTTCTATCTTTTTGGATCTCAATACAATGTTCTCCCCCTCTCTCGTGGAGATCTATTCGATGTAATGTTCTTTTTGCGGTGTGTTTGTTGAGACCGATGAATTGTGGGTTTATGATCCAGCTTATCTATGAATAATATTTGAATCTTCTCTGAATTCTTTTATGTATGATTGAGTTATCTTTGCAAGTCTCTTCGAATTATCCGTTTGGTTTGTACAACTAGATTGGTAGTTCTTGTAATGGGAGAAGTGCATGGCTTTGGGTTCAATCTTGCGGTGTCCTTACCCAATGACAGAAAGGGTTGCAAGGCACGTATTGTATTGTTGCCATTGAGGATAACAAGATGGGGTATTTATCATATTACATGAATTGATTCCTCTACATCATGTCATCTTGCTTAAGGCGTTACTTTTTTTTAACTTAATACTCTAGATGCATGCTGGATAGCGGTCGATGAGTGGAGTAATAGTAGTAGATGCAGAATCATTTCGGTCTACTTTGTCTCGGACATGATGCCTATATACATGATCACACCTAGATAACCTCATAACTATGCTCAATTATGTCAATTGCTCAATTATGTCAATTGCTCAACAGTAATTTGTTCACCCACGTAGAATAATTATGCTCTTGAGAGAAGCCACTAGTGAAACCTATGGCCCCCGAGTCTATTCTCATCATATCAATCTCCATCACTTTTATATTTTCTTTGTTTTTACTTTGCTTTTACTTTTCACTTTGCATCTTTATACCAAAAATACCAAAAATATTATCTCTATCAGATCTCACTCTCGTAAGTGACCGTGAAGGGATTGACAACCCCTAATCGCGTTGGTTGCGAGTAGCTATCGTTTTGTGCAGGTACGAGGAACTTGTGTGTGGCCTCCTACTGGATTGATACCTTGGTTCTCAAAAACTGAGGGAAATACTTACGCTACTGTGCTGCATCATCCTCTCCTCTTCGAGGAAAACCAATGCAAGCTCAAGACGTTGCAGGGTGGCCTTGGAAGTAGTGGCGCAGCTTCCGGGAGGCGACGAGGAGCGCGAGCAAGAGCTTTTGCAGCATGGGGTAGCGCACTCGCGCCTCATGTAGCATCGTGCTGACGAAGTACACTGGGTGCTCGACGAGGGAGGTGGCATCGGTGAGGTCTTGCACCTCCTGAGTTTGTGGGCCCTCAGGAGCCTTGGCGTCCGTCATGGCAGTCGTGGCCTCAGGAGCACCGTCCTCAGGAACCCCACTACCTGGGGGGTTGGCCGAAGTCTCAGGAGCATCGTTGACCGGCGAGGTGGCCGGGGCCTCAGGAGCGCCATCCTGAGACCGTGGCGCCCCATCTGGTGACGAGGCACTCCGCCGTGGGCCCTTGGTTGGGTGCTCCTCCCTCACCGCCACCAGTGCTGCGCTGGCAGAGTGAGGCGTGGCGGCCAGGTAGAGCACCAAGGGCTCGAGGGGACGTGGTGCTACCATCACCGGTGGGCTGGGGAGGTACCTCTTGAGGTCTTGGAAGGCCGCGTCAGCCTCCGAAGTCCACTCAAATGTTCCTTTCTTTTTCATCAGCTTGAAGAATGGGAGGGTGCGTTCTCCCAACTTGGAGATGAAGCGCCCCAGCGAGGTCACACAGCCCGCCAGCTTCTGCATCTCCTTGAGGGTTTGTGGCGGGCTCATCCTTTCTATGACCTTGACTTTCTCCGGGTTGGCGTCAATCCCCCTGTGCGACACCAGGAAACCCAACAGCTTGTCGGAGGGGACGCCAAACACACATTTCTATGGATTGAGCCGCAGATCCACCTTGCGCAGGCTGGCAAACATTTCCTCCAAGTCTCCAATAAGGGTCCTTGCCTCCCGAGACTTCACCATTGTGTCATCGACGTAGGCCTCGATGTTTTTCCCAAGCTGCTGGCCTAGAGCGATGTGCATCAGCCGCTGGAAGGTTGCTCTGGCGTTATGCAGCCCAAACGGCATGCAGGTGTAGCAGTACACCCCGCCCGGGGTCAGGAAAGCCGTCTTCTCAACATCCTGCACCGCCATCTTGATTTGGTGATAGCTCGAGAAGGTTTCCAGAAAACATAGCAGATCGCATTCGGCGGTGGAGTCGACGATCTGACCGATGCATGGAAGCGGAAAGGTGTCTTGAGGGCAAGCCTTGTTGAGGTTGGTGAAATCTACGCACATGCGCTCCTTCCCGCCTTTCTTGGGGACAATAACTCGGTTGGCCAGCCATTCTGGGTACCGCACCTCCTGGATAACACCGGCCTCTTGCAGCTTGCGGGTCTCTTGGACGATGCACGACTGCTTCTCCGTGGACTGCCGCCGCGCCTTCTGCTTCACCGGGGGCGCGTTAGGGCACACCCTCTGGTGATGCAATTGTTCCCCTCGGGATCCCAACCAGATCCTTGGGCTCCCAGGCGAATACTTCCTTGTTCGTGCGTAAGAAGCTGACCAACGCCTCTTCTTGATCTGGGGGGAGGCCGGCACCTATGGTGAAAGTGGAGCCTTCCTTCCTCATCAACCGGCACCAGCTTCGTCTCGGCACGATCTTGGGAGAACAACTGCTTCTTCTTTGCTGGCGTAGCCCCCGGAGCCTCCGGGGACCCTTCCTCACTTGGCCGTGCGGCCGCCGCAGCCCTGAAGGCGAGCTTGAGGGCCAATAGCACGTCCTTGGTGTCCCCTGCCACGGTGAGGGCGCCGCTGCTTCCCGGTATCTTCATGAGATTATAGGCCGGGTGAGTTGCTGCCATGAACTTGGCCAGGACAGGGTACCAGAGGATGGCGTTGTACGGGAGGCCGATGCAGGCGATGTCGAAGTCGATGAGCTCGGTGCGGTAGTTGTCGCGGGTGCCATAGGTGATGGGAAGGCAGATCTGCCCTAGGGGGCAGGTGGAGCCATCGACAACTCCGGAGAAGGGCTTGGTGGGGCGGAGCCGACCATGGGGCACATGAAGCAGGCTGAATGCTTCCGCAGAAAGCACATTGACGCCGGCTCCACCATCGATGAGGGTCTTGGTGACCGCCACGTTGAAGATGGTGGGGGTGCAGAGCATCGGGAGTGCGCCGGAGCCTGTGGTAGTTGCGAGGTGGTCCCCCGAGTCGAAGGTGAGGTCGGCCTTAGGCACCACCTAGCCCGGAGGAGCTCCCCGCTGCACGTGGGCGGCGCCCACCTGGTGGAAGAACTGCTTGACGTGGCGGTCCGAGGGCGGCGCCTGTGAACCATCGAGGAGGGTTGCAATGGCGTGGGGCGCCGGTGCCGCTAAGCGCGCAATGAAGAGGCCAAGCAGCTCGTCCCAGGAGGCCACTGAAGACTCTGGCAAAATCAGAAGCCAGGCGAGCAGCGCCTCCGCGAGGGCCATGGGAAGCCAATTCACCATGACCTTGTTGTCGCCACCGGCTGCCGAAACCGCCTCCTCATATGCTCAAAGAAATCTTGCCGGGTCCGCCGCACCATCGTATCGGGGCAGCAGCTCCGGCTTGAACTTGGGTGGCCACTGCACTCGCCGCAGGGCGGGGGTGAAAGCTCGGAGGCCCACGGCTCCCCGAGAGCACGCGTCAGTCCAGTCGATGGAGCGGCGCCCGCCATGAGAGCCGAACAGAGGAGCGCAGTGGATAGAGAGGCGGTTCTTGGATGCTCCCTAACTAGTGCGCCAAATGTTGGATTACTGGCTCCACAAACCATTGATAGATTCGAACTCTGGGGTGTGTGCGAAGAACTCAACCTCCCTAGTATGCCTACTCGCGAATCACACAGCCTAGCTCGATGAACTGAAAGGAAAGGGCACAAGGCAGTTTACCCAGGTTTGGGCCACCTTGTGGTGTAAAACCCTACTCCTGCTTTGTGGTGGATTGGCCTCGAGGGACTGAGGACGAACTAATACAGTGGGGAACAACCTCAGGAGGAGGTGTGTTCTTGTGCTCGAGTGAGCTGGTGGGTGTGAGCATGGAATGGATCCGATCCGTGGTCCCCTTTCTACGGTGGTGGTGCTGCTCTACTTATAGTGGCCTTGGTCCTCTTCCCAAATGAAGGTGGGAAGTGATCCCACAACCACCAAATTCGAAGGGAGACAACTAGTACATGTTATCCTAACAAAAGCAGTCTTCGCCTGCAAAAGCCTCTGGCTGTGACGCCGCGATGGGCTCGGTGATGACCTTCGTCCTGCCATCCTGGCGGTCTTGGTCATGCGCGGGAATGGAAACCTTTGGCTGATTCGTCGGGACTCCGCGCCTGCGCTTGCCTCTTTAGCACCAAAGAGGAAACTGCTGCATTGCACCCGTTGGTGCCCGCCTAGCCTTGGTTGTCATGGCTCACGTCATCCGAACCTCGCAAGGTGAAGGCTTGCATAGAAATCTCCGCTCCTCAAGAGCCAGCCTGGGGAGGCCGCTCCTGCTGGAGGTCTTGGTGTCGTCCCCCATGCGAAGCTTGGCCCCTCGCAAGGGTCTTGAGTTGTTGATGCTGAAGGTGGGCCGGACCAGGCCGTCGACGGAGCCACGCCATGGGCCACAGGCAGGCAAGTCTGGGAACCCCATTCCCAGAACACCGACAAAATAAAAGTGTGATGATCATCATTATTAGATCATTGTCCCATGTGAGGAAAGGATGATGGAAGCTATGATTCCCTCACAAGTTGGGATGAATCTCCGGACTTTACAAAAAAATAAAAGAGGCCAAGAAGCCCACTAAAAAATGAGAGAAAAGTGAGAAGGGGCAATGTTACTATCCTTTTTCCACACATGTGCTTCAAAGCAGCACCATGATCTTCATGATAGAGAGTCTCCTATGTTGTCACTTTCATATACTAGCGGGGACTTTTCATTGTAGAACTTGGCTTGTATATTCCAATGATGGGCTTCCTCAAATTGCCCTAGGTCTTCGTGAGCAAGCGAGTTGGATGCACACCCACTTAGTTTTCTTTTTGAGATTTCATAAACTTATAGCTCTAGTGCATCCGTTGCATGGCAATCCCTACTCACTCACATTGATATCTATTGATGGGCATCTCCATAGCCCGTTGATACACCTAGTTGATGTGAGACTATCTCCTTCTTTTTTGTCTTCTCCACAACCACCATATTCTATTCCACCTATAGTGCTATGTCCATGGCTCACGCTCATGTATTGCGTGAAAGTTGAAAAGGTTTGAGAACATAAAAAGTATGAAACAATTGTTTGGCTTTTCATCAGGGTTGTGCATGATTTGAATACTTTGTGTGATGAAGATGGAGCATAGCCAGACTATATGATTTTGTAGGGATAGCTTTCTTTGGCCATGTTATTTTGAGAAGACATGATTGCTTTATTAGTATGCTTGAAATATTATTGTTTTTATGTAAATATTAAACTTTTGTTTTGAATCTTATGGATCTGAACATTCATGCCACAATAAAGAAAATTACATGGGTAAATATGTTAGGTAGCATTCCACATAAAAAATTCAGTTTTTATCATTTACCTACTCAAGGACGAGCAGGAATTAAGCTTGGGGATGCTTGATATGTCTCCAACGTATCTATAATTTTTTATTGTTCCATCCTATATATTATCTGTTTTGGGTGTTTTATATGCATTAATATGCTATTTTATATTATTTTTGGGACTAACCTATTAACCTAGAGCCCAGTGCCAGTTTCTATTTTTTTCCTTGTTTTTGAGCTTCGCAGAAAAGGAATACTAAATGGAGTCCAAATGGAATAAAACTTCATGATTATTTTTCTTGGACCAGAATACACCCAGGGGACTTGGAGTGCAAGTCAGAAGAGCCACGAGGCCGAGGCAAGGGTGGAGGGGGCGCCCCCTACCTTGTGGGCCCCTCGGTGACCCCTGACCTAGCTCTTCCTCCTATATATTCACATATATTCCAGAACCACCAGAAGCATCCACAAGAACACTTTTCCACCGCTGCAACCTTCTGTTCCCGTGAGATCCCATCTTGGGGCCTTTTCCGGCATCCTGCCGGAGGGGGATTTGATCACGGAGGGCATTTATGTTGGATTCGGGGTTCCGCAGACCCTTAAGAGGTTGGAACTATGGGGTGCGCACGAAGAACCCTCCCTCCCCAGTCAGGCTGCTCAACGATCCCATGGCCTAGCTCGACGAACCCAAAGAACAAGAGACACACGGATTTATCCTGGTTCGGCCCACCTTGCGGTGTAATACCCTACTCTAGCTTTGTGGTGGATTGCCTCGAGGGGCTGAGGATGAACTAGTACAGTGGTAGAACAGCCTCAGGAGGTGAGGTGTTCTTGGGCTCGGTGAGCTGGTGAGGTGGTCAGGATGGAATCGATCCCCCCGCTATGGTGGTGCCTATGTCCTATTTATAGTGGCCTTGGTCCTCTTCCCAAATGTAGGCGGGAAGTGATCCCACAGCAGCCAAATTTGAAGGAAGACAACTAGTACAAGCTATCCTGACTAAAGTAGTCTTCGCCTGCAAAAGGCTCTGGTGGTGACGCTGCAGTGGGCTCCGCGATGACCTCCTTCCTGCCCTCCTGGCGGTCTTGGTCTCGTTGCACTGATATGGAAACCTTTGTTTGATGCCTCGGGACCCCGCGCCTGCGCTTGCCTCCTTAGCCCCAAAGAGGAAACTGGCACACTGCGCCCGCTGGCGCCCGCCTTGCCTTGATCGTCATGGCTCACGTCACGTGAACCTTGTGAGGTGCACCTTGCATTGATATCTCCGCTCCTCGGGAGCCAGCCTAGTGAGGCTGCCCCCAGGGAGGTCTTGGGGTCGTCCGCCTCGCAAGGCTTGGCCCCTCGCGAGGGTCTTGAGTTGTTGGTTGCCGAAGTTGGGCCATACTGGGCCGTTGATGGAGCCACGCCACGAGCTGCAGGCAGGCAAGTCTAGGCACCCCCGTTCCCAGGACGCCGGCAGTAGCCCCCGGGCCCAAGGCGCGCTTGAACTTGGCTTCAAGGCGAAGCCAAACGGCAAGTGCGGAGCGAAGCGGGCCCCGACCGCCTACGGCCTTGGCCGACGCGTGGCGATTGATGGGACGTGGGCGCCTCCGCTTTCCCATGTTGCCTCGGCAACCGTTCGACTTGATGAGACCCTGCTGCATGCAGAAGAAAACTATCATTACATGAGATCATGGAGGCCGGCGGTTGGCCTCCTTCTATCTATAAATGAGGGGAGGGGCAGAGCCCCCCTCGCTCATCTATGTCTTCTCGCCGCCTGCTCCTTCTTCTTCCTCCTCACCTCGTCGTCTTGCCGTAGCTCCCTTGGCGCCAACAAAGAGGTTCTAGGCCGCGGAGAAGGGGAAGGCTCACAAGGAGGGGCCCAGCTCGCCGCCGCCCAAGAGGGGGCGGGGCCGCCCGCAAGCACGCCGCGACTCCAGCTGTGGCTCCTCGGGGGCGCGAGCATACTCCCTCGGGGGCCGGAGTCGTCCTCGACGGCCGCAGCGGTGTCTCCTCTTGCGGCGAGGGCCGCTCAAATTGGGGCAGCCCTTGCACTAAGGGGAGACACGCTGTGGTTGCCCGGCCTCCTCGGCGGCGCTTCCATTTGGCGGAGGTGCTCCCGGAGTTTGTTGTGTAGTCGGAGAGGCCGGGCGGCACCTGGCTCCAGCTCCAGCGCTCCTTTGCGGGCAAGCTGCCGGCCACGGGTCTCGACAGCTTTTGGTTGCAAGTCGGGGCTACTGCAGCAAGGCCTCATGGGCCGCGGTAGAGGTTTCCACCGTGGGCAACGCGGTTCTGGCCCGCAGCTAGCAGACGTTCGCCCGTGCGCGCAGCTTTAGCAGGAGGTGCACCCTCCACTTCAAGTATGACGGCACCGCGACCCTCTACGTGAGGGTGTTTGGGGAAGATGGTCGCCGCAGGGTGCTTCCCCGAGAACAGCGGCGGCGATGACTAGCTTGGCCTTGACGACGATCGCGACGATGCTGAGGGCGAGCTTGCTCTTGGCGACGGCCGCGGCTCGTCCAGCAGCGGAGGCTCGTCCTCTGGTGAGAGCACCAGCAGCGGCGGCTACGACCAGCCGCCACGTCGCCGGGCTCGCTTCGAGGACGGTGGCGGGTCATCTCGTCACCACACTCCGATGAAGCGCGAAGAAGGCACGGGCTAAGTCCGGGAGGCCCTTGGAGCCAGGCCTCATGTTGCTGCGGTCGCGCGGGCCGCTTTTGTTTAACCTTTCCTTTCTTCCTGCATTTGAAAAATGTAGGGGGGCCCCGCAGGGGCGTGTAATGAACCATGGCACTTATGCCACTATGCTATGTTTATTGTTCTCGTGTTATGCCATGGTGTTTGTGCTCCGCATGGATACAGAGGAGTAACTTAGCTCGATAAGATCGGGGTGGCTTCCCGCCTCGCGAGGGCGCACCCCTTTGGCATCTGGTGAGGCCTCCTTGCTGCCGACTTTGGCGCCGCTTGCCTCGTGAGGCGTCATAAAGCTGCAACTTTTGTTAGAAAATCTGTCGTGCGCCTTGCTCTTCCTCGCGCGAGCTCTCAGGCATGGGCCAATCGTGTCTTAGTGCACCGCGTCGTGGTGCCCGGGGGGTACGGACCTAAGAGGGTGCACAAATCCTGAGATCATCCGAGGGCGCCTCATGAAGATCAAGCCGAAGCTCTGGGGTGACAGGGCTTTGACGAGGTGTGTTCGCGACGTGGGCTAGCCCAGCGCACGCACACACCTGCCCAGCCCCCGCGTGAGGCCCACGAGGGAGAGCAATGGGCAACTACCATTCTCCCTGCCGCCAGGTGAAGAAGCAAGCGAAGTAAAGGGAGAAACCCCAACTAAGCAATTGAGAAATGCCAGAGCTCCAAATTCGATTAAAAAGTTGCAAACCAGCTACAGAAAGCAAATGAACAGCCGCGTCCGGCACCTAGTCTAGTCTTATCACCAGCGCGGAGCTAAGTGCTGCCACTAGGACGTGGGAGGGAACCCCTGAGGCCGGAGGGCGGCACTCTAGAGCCTCCGTGGCATGTACAGCCCCACTCATTATTACGTGAGAGTGTCACGAGCGAAGACCTTCACAGGCGCGAGCCTTGCTTCATATCGCCAGGCGAGGGCCCCACCCTGCGCCACCCCCGACCACCGTTGGGGCATCCGGAAACCAGGATGAGACCAAGGGGAAAGGGGGACGCTAGCGGCACCCTCGGCGACCAAGGGCCCTCTGCCGGGGGGGAGGAGGGCTCATTGGTGCCTCCCCCGGTAGAGGACCTACCTCCGTGCAACGCCTTGCTCCGTGCGGCGCGGGGGAGGCCCTGGCTCCGGGCCCCTCCCGCGCAGCCCCCAGTGCGCCACTTTCGCTGGGAGTGGAGCCGCCGACTTGGGGTCTTCGGCCGCTGCTGCAGCTTGGTTCACCTGCATCCCATGGTTAGCGTAAGCATGCTCCCGAGGTATCGGCTGTACCCTGCTGTCGTCGCTGAAGGGGTTGGCGAAGCCTCCAAGCAGCTCGTGGAAGGCCCCAGCCTCGGGCGTCCCGTCTTCCCATCCTGGCTCGGGGAGCGAGCTGGGCCCCTCTCCCGGTGTGTATTCCAGATCCATCATGCGAGGCACGTAGGCGTCCACGGCTGCCGCGCCGGAGCCATCGCCTGGGTGCCCCGCTCCTTAGGCCGCTGACCACGGTGCTTGGCCCTCGTGGTCGCGGTGTCATTCCAACACGGCCCTGCAGGGAACCGCCGGCGCTTGTTCCTCCTAGAGGTGGCGTAGTTGTGGTAGGACGTGCAGCACCGTGCGCCATGCTGATGTTGTCGAGCCCTCCTAATGCTCCGGGAGGCGCGCGAGCTCGTCAGAGCCCTATGCGCGCCTCTTCCACAACCTGAGGCATGGACAAGGAGCAAAAGGGTGCCGCACCTCTTGTCACGCCCAATATGCGACCCTATCCAAAAGGAACTCGAAGGTCCCACCAAGGATATACCCGCATATTGAAACGCTTTTGCAAGGTGGATATCTTTATATCAACATTACATAATAGTGGGATACATACATAAGGCACAAATGCCATAAGAATACATCATCATCATATACAAGACCAACATTCGGCTACAGATGAAACATAAACAGAAACTCAAACGACATCCACCCTGCTAGCCCAGGCTGCCGACCTGGAACCTATCCCCTGATCGAAGAAGCGGAAGAAGAACTCCAATACAAGCAAACATCGCTCTCGCGTCAAGATCATCGCAACCTGTACCTGCAACTGGTGGTGTAGTAATCTGTGAGCCACGAGGACTCAGCAATCCCACTACCATGGGTATCAAGACTAGCAAAGCTTAAAGGGAAAGGAAGGGGTAAAGTGGTGAGGTTGCAGCGGCGACTAAGCATATATGGTGGCTAACATACGCAAAAGAGAGCGAGAAGAGAAACAAAGGAACGGTCGTCAACTAGTAATGATCAAGAAGTGATCCTGAACTCCTACTTACGTCAAACATAACCCAGAAACCGTGTTCTCCTCTCGATCAACCCCGAAAAGAGACACTCACGGTTACGCACATGGTTGGTGTATTTTAGAAGAGTTTGCTTCAAGTTTACTACAACCGGATATTAACAAATTCCCATCTGCCACATAACCGCGGGCACGGCTCTCGAAAGTTTATACCCTGCAGGGGTGTCCCAACTTAGCCCATGATAAGCTCTCGCGATCAACGAAGGATATTCCTTCTCCCCAAGAAGACCCGATCAGTCTCGGAATCCCGGCTACAAGACATTTCGACAGCAATAAAACAAGACCAGCAAAGCCGCCCGAATGTGCCGACAAATCCCGATAGGAGCTGCACATATCTCGTTCTCGGGCACACCGGATAAGCGAAGCGTCTGGTACCGACGTAACCCATGTTGCCAAGGGATGGTCCCGACGGTGCTCTAGTTTGGACCAACACTGAGGAGCACCGCCCGGGGGTAAAATAAAGATGACCCTCGGGCTCCGAAACCCAAGGGAAAAAGGGCTAGGTGAGGCAAATGGTAAAACCAATGTTGGGCCTTCTGGAAAAGTCTTATTCAAAGCGAACTGTTAAGGGGTCCCATAAATCACCCGACCGCGTTAGGGACGCAAAATCCGGGAACATAACACCGATATGACGGAAACTAGGGTGGCAAGAGTGGAACAAAACACAGGCATAAGGCCAAGCCTTCCACCCTTTACCAAGTATATAGATGCATTAATTAAATAAGATATATTGTGATATCCCAACAAGTAAACATGTTCCAACAAGGAACAACATCTCCATGTTCCAACAAGGAACAAACTTCATCTTCACCTGCAACTAACAACGCTATAAGAGGGGCTGAGCAAAGCGGTAACATAGCCAAACAACGGTTTGCTAGGAAGGGTGCAAAAGGTTAGAGGCTGACATGGCAATTTGGGATGGCTTGATAAACAGGTAATAGGTAGCGCAGCATAGCGATAGAACGAAGCAACTAGCATAGCAATGATAGTAGTGAGATCCAGGGTAGCGGTCATCTTGCCTGAAATCCCGCAAGGAATAAGAACGAGTCCATGAAGAAGATGAACGGAAGAAGCCGATCCAAGCGTAGACGAACGAATCCTCACGATCGCAACGAAACGGGAACTAACAAGAAGAAGCACACGACATAGTAAACACACCACACATAAACAAGACATGATGCACAACCAAGCATGATGCATGACAAAGCTAGATGAGGCTACTCATGGCAAGAGATGATGCAAACAAGAACAACACATCAAAGCAAGTTTAAATGAGGCCGGGAACAACATATAACAATTCCGGTAAGTCCTCATATGCAAATTTCGAAATTGGTCCAGTTCTGAATAAACCTTATATTCAAGTTGTTAAACATCAAGTTAAGATGCACCACCATGATCTACACGAAATTCTAGTCAAGTTACATATGAAGTTCATTAGATTCGGAGCTACGGCCTAGAAGATATGAGCAAAACAAGATAAACATGGCATTGATGCAAAATGCATAAAAACATCAAGCATACACCTCAAAACATGGATGCAACATGATAATATGAAGCTACATGCAATTCTAAGCAAGTTTCATATAAAGCACACTCAAAACGGAGCAACGGTTCAACACATACACCCTATACAAGTCATGACAACAATCTATCCAAAACAGCAACTAGGCATATTGCAAGCATCAAAACAACATGCTACAGGACCTCAACAAGAAAACAAAAGGCATGGGCATGATGTACAGGTAAAGCATGACAAAACATGTACACTGAGCTATCTCCAGAAATCACTAGAACATGCTCAAAATGACATGGCAAGATTGCAAATAATAACAGTTTCAGACTTTGCAGAAAATAACATCAGGTTGCAATGTTTAGAGCTATCAAACAACATGCTACAGGAACTTATCATGGCAAACAAAGGCATGGCTTGAATCTAATAGTTGCATAGAACAAAAGTCCCTTACTGACCATAAGCCAAAAAGGATCAGAAGATATGATGGCACCCATGTAAACATGGCAAGTTATAATACAGATTTGAAAATGGCAAGAACAACAATAAGTAGGCATGTTGGTGAGCTCGAATCACTCACCACAGAGTAATACATGGCATGGAAAGGCAACCAACAGCAAGAAGACATGTCATAGAAGCTATACATGGCAAGAACAACAACATAGCATGCAAGGATCAACTAAAACAACCTTGGCAAAATTGAATAACATGTAAACAACCTGCCAGGAAACATTTTATAGCAAAAGTAGAGCTCGATTGACTCAAGCTATGGCACTCCATAATTGCAAACAAGGGCATGGATGGATAGAGCAAGACATGTAGAACAAAACATCCTTACTGAAGTATCTCAAAATATGCATGGAACTCTCTGTAGCATCAAGTTAACATGGCATCAAAATATCAGCAAAACAGGGCTGAAATCAGCAACATCATGAAGCCTAGTTTGCATGCTTGTGTTAGTCACCACATAGATCACAAAAATACATGGCATACACCCCTGTAAAGAAGACATGACATATTACAAAACACATGTAGGACTCAAGTTCATAGGATGCACACATCAATCATGGCAAAAATGACAAAAGGGCATGTTCTGATAAGAAACAGAAACTAACATCACATAGCACTGTTCCAACAGCATTTCGGGCATCAAGATGAGCTCAAATGAAAATGATGCAATGAGATGAAATGATCTACTCATCGAGGCGAACATTTTTACATATTACACGCCCAAAACGGAGCTACGGATGTGGAGTTATGGCATGATGAAAATGCATGAAAATAATCACAAACTCGGGGACTTAGTGGAATTTAGAGGGGGAGAAGTCAACCCTTGGCACGGATAACGAGGCACATCCGGATCTCGCCGGAGATGCGTCGCCGGAGACGGAGAGGAGCTCGCCGGCTTGGGGAGGACGCAGGCCCCCGTGAGGAGCCAGGCGTGGCGGGCGACGACAGAGACTCCGGCCGGAGGCGGGGCAGGCGCCATGGCGGCGGCGGAGGCCGGGCGCCGGCGGGAGCGAGGCGCGGTCCCATGATGAATATGTATCTATATGAGCATAGTGAGGCATCCACGGCATTGGCATTGGCGGCCCAAAATAAGGATATGAATATGTTGCAATAAAATTATCACTTTGCCAATACCAATCCTCATATTTGCACCTTGGGGGTGATCTTGGTTTCTTTGCATGATTTGGCCGTTAAGCATTCTTCTCTTCACTCTTCTTTTGATATTTTTCCAATAGTTGTGCGAAAGTGACTTTCGGCTTTTTACCTTTGTGCTTACATCGGCCTTTGTTTTCTTTGGTTATGATTGCACCGATCTTTGGATTTGCTTGCTGCCCCCAGTACTTGGTATCTCCATTGTAGCTTCAATGGAATTCTCACCCTCAAGATTATGGTCATTATGCTCTTCAACAACTTCTTTACTTGAAAGCCTGATCCCATCACCTGTAGTTTTTACCTTCTCTTTAAATGTATCGGCTTGAAGCAGCCGATGAAAAAACTTTTTGCAATCGGGACCAATCGGAATAGACTGGTCATCTCTTGGTGTTTTAACAAACTTCAATTGTCCTTTTTCAATGGCCGATTTAACTATTTGACGGAACATGTTGCAATCCTCAAAATTATGCTTGAACGAACCATGCAACTTACAATACATTCGTCCTTGGATAGATGGCTCAACATGGTGATCAAGAATTCTTATGAAATTATATTTGAGCAATAAATCAAATATTTGGTCACACATGCTTGAATTGAAGGTAAACTTCTTGTTTTCTAGCCGATCTTGGTGTGAGAACGGCTTTCCAGGTAAGCAAACGAATGGTTTGGAATACCCCATTCGGCTATGCATTGTGTTTTGCATTCTATCTCCGAGGTCTTTGGATAAGATATTATACACGCATCATTTTTCTCAATAGAATTTAACCTTGGCTTTAAAATTCCGAAATGAAAATAGTTAGAAGACATATGTCTCAATAGAGACCAAGTGTAAGCCAAGTAAGAAACAAGCAAAGCTACCCAATTATATATGAACTTTTGATAAAGCAATGGGGAAAACTTTGGCTGCAATAATAAGTCACTATCGGTCTTTATAAATGGCACAATGTGTTGACCGGTATGCTTTGCAATGATTTTATTGCTAACAAATAAATTACCCTTCTTCATTGGTCTTTCAAGATTGCTTATGAGAATTTTTCTAATAGAAGCATCAACAATAAAGTTGCGACCAAATCGGAAGATAGGTAAATCACTTGCTAGACATACCTCTTCGAATACGTTGGGATAGCATGATGGTTGCGTTACTTGAACGATATCTTGTTCCTTTTTTGAATAGCACCCCAACACCTTGTCGTCCTGTTTTTCTAGAACAGATTCGGCATACATAATATGTGATTCGGTCTTTTCAATAGCCGAATTAACTTTGTTATCTGAATCACTACTTTTATTTATAACTCTATCCACACCCAATGATGTCTCTTTTTGACATAATCAAGCTTGGATTGCACCAGAAGTAATAGGCTTTCCCTCTGTTATTAATTCATGTAGAACAACATTGCATTTGTCCCAAAATGATGTAAGATTTTTCTTAATGACCCAATCTGGATAGAGTTGCCCCCCGACACTTTTAGACTCTTTCGGTAACGAGATGTTGCCAAAATTCTGTAATTGTGCGGGGAAAACATTGTATGCTACGATACTAGGTGAAGACACATGTGATCCTATATAATTTTCACTTATTCGGCTATTAGCGTGAAGGTGCGAAGCCGAATTATGAATACCTATAGTTGCATATGGTGCCAAAACATTAGTAGCATGAGGTGTAGCATATGATGTTTGAGGGTAATTGGCCAGATAACTAGTAGTAGCATGGCCAATTCCCCTATCCATCGGCACGTTTGGATTAACATATTGCAAGTTAGTTGCCGATGAATAAAAAGGTGAAACACTTTTTTGCGTACTACCGGAAGTTCCTATGTGAGGTGTTTCAACTTGATTAACCAAACTCATCATGTTGTTCATCGGCATATGGATTTCTTGGGTTGCCGATGCATGGGAGTTGGAATACATATATTGCACGTTGCTAAAATTATATGAGGTAGAAGCATGAATATTTTGTTGCATCGGCTCTTGCACATAATTAGATGCATGACTGATAAAGCTAGGGCTAGCCGATACATTATGCTCATTAGATGATCTAGCAACAACATATGCATTATTTGCATCTACATATGTGAATTGGGTATTCATATTACCTTTGTAGATTGCAAACCCTAGATGACGATCTCTTCGTAGCAAGAACGTGACGGAGACCGTTCAAAGCTTCGTCCCCAGCGGAGTCGCCAAAAAGTGTGTTCGCACACGAACACGTCACCGTGTACCTCCAACGCCGAGGGTGATGCACAACAGCTCACATCGAAGGAGACCCGTCCGGAAGTGCGGTACGCAAGCAATCCGGCGGGTGCTTTTCAGGACCCGAAACCCCAAGCGCCCAGGAGGGACCCCGTCTAGACGCGCGGCGGCTATGGGCTGCCCTAGGTCGGTTCGCTCACCCCTAGAGCCTCGAGGATCGTTGCCCTTCAACACGAAGAACGAACGAAGAACGAGAGAGAAAGAACAAGGGAGAGATGTAAAAACTAGGGTAAAAAGTAGTATATTGATTTGTCGATTGTGTGTTGTTCAATCGGCTGTCACCTCTCATCTATTTATGAGGCGGCTGGACTTCCCGTACAAGAAAAGGACTAAAAATCCATCCAAAACGTCAAAAACCCTAACCTAACTCGGACAGGAATCTTTGGCAATTTCTCGGACCAACTCGGTCTCACCGATTGGTTCATTTCGGTCCTACCGAGTCAACATTGCCAACTCTCTGGTAAATTTTTGGACCAACTCGGTCTCACCGATCAAATCAACTCGGTCGGTCCGAAATGACTCTGCAGCTTCTGTTTCTGACCTTGTTTTGCCTCCACAGGTTGCATACGACCTCGGATTAAGACAATTTTTATATCAAAATCCACCGACTCGACAAGACGCACAACTTTGCAGTTGTAACTTTTTCCATACGAGGCCGTCTTAATTAGGTTTCATGCCATTCTTCAATCTGGTGTCAACACGGGTATCTCCGAAATTGTCATATCTTTTGCACTTGAGCTCCGTTTTGGTCCATCTTCATATTTATTTAGATCATCTTGACGAGGGCCATCAAATGGCGACATGAACTCATAATTTTAACCTCATTCCATTACAGACTCGAGTCACTCTTTGCGATCATGCCATTTTTTAGCGTCAACAGGATTTATCATGGTTCGGGCCACCTTGCGGTGTAATACCCTACTCCAGCTTTGTGGTGGATTTCCTCGAGGGGCTGAGGAAGAATTAGTAGTGGTGGAATAGCCTCAGGAGGTGAGGTGTTCTTGGGCTCGGTGAGCTGGTGAGGTGGTCAGGGTGGAATCGATCCCCCCGGTATGGTGGTGGCTAAGTCCTATTTATAGTGGCCTTGGTCCTCTTCCCAAATGTAGCCAGGAAGGGATCCCATAGCGGCCAAATTTGAAGGGAGACAACTAGTACAAGCTATGCTGACTAAAGTAGTCTTCGCCTGCAAAAGGCTCAGGTGGTGACGCTGCAGTGGACTCCGTGATGACCTCCGTCCTGCCGTCCTAGCGGTCTTGGTCTCATTGCACTGATATGGAAACCTTTGCTTGATGCCTCGGGACCCCGCGGCTATGCTTGCCTCCTTAGCACCAAAGAGGAAACTAGCAAACTACGCCCGCTGGCGCCCGCCTTGCCTTGATCGTCATGGCTCACGTCACGTGAACCTCGCGAGGTGCACCTTGCATTGATATCTCCGCTCCTCGGGAGCTAGCCTAGTGAGGCTGCCCCCAGGGAGGTCTTGGTGTCGTCCGCCTCGCGAGGCTTGGCCCCTCGCGATGGTCTTGAGTTGTTGCTTGCCGAAGCTGGGCCATACCGGGCCGTTGATGGAGCCACACCACGGGCCGCAGGCAGGCAAGTCTGGGCACTCCCATTCCCAGGATGCTGAAAATCTACATCAACTATATTGCCCTTCCGATGAAGCCTGAGTAGTTTACCACAGACCTACGGGTCCATAGCTAGTAGCTAGATGGCTTCTTCTCTCTCTTTGATTCTCAATACCATGTTCTCCTCGATGTTCTTGGAGATCTATCCAATGTAATCTTCTTTTTGCGGTGTGTTTGTTGAGATCCGATGAATTGTGGATTTATGATCAGCTTATCTATGAATATTATTTGAATCTTCTCTGAATTCTTATATACATGATTTGATATCTTTGTATTTCTCTTCGAATTATCGGTTTGGTTTGGCCAACTAGATTGGTTTTTCTTGCAACGGGAGAGGTGCTTAGCTTTGGGTTCAATCTTGCGTGATTTCACCCGGTGACAAAGTAGGGGTAGCGAGACACGTATTGAATTGTTGCCATCGAGGATAAAAATACGGGGTTTTCATCATATTGCTTGAGTTTATTCCTCTACATCATGTCATCTTACTTAAGGCGTTACTCCGTTCTTTATGAACTTAATACTCTAGATGCATGCTGGATAGTGGTCGATGTGTGGAGTAATAGTAGTAGATGCAGGCAGGAGTCCGTCTACTTGACACGAACTGATGCCTATATTACATAATCATTGCCTTAGATATCATCATAAGTTTGCGCTTTTCTATCAATTGCTCGACAGTAATTTGTTCACCCGCCGTATTATTTGCCTTCATGAGAGAAGCCTCTAGTGAAACCTATGGCCCCCGGGTCTATTTTCCATCATATTAGTTTCCGATCTACTATTTTGCAATATTTTATTTTCAGATCTATAAACCTAAAAAACCGAAAAATATTTTATCTTATGTTTAGTTTTATCTATCTCTATCAGATCTCACCTTTGCAAGTTACCGTGAAGGGATTGACAACCCCTTTATCGCATTGGGTGCAAGTGTTTGATTGTTTGTGCAGGTGCATCTATGGGGGACTTGCGCATTTCTCCTATTGGATAGATACCTTGGTTCTTAACTGAGGGAAATACTTATCTCTACTGAGCTGCATCACCCTTTCCTCTTCAAGGGAAAAACCAACGCAAGCTCATGAAGTAGCAAGCTTCAAATTGATCTTGCGCAAGCTTGCGAAGGTCTCTTCTAAATCTTGAATGAGTGTCGATCTGTCCTTGGTCTTGACCATTATATCATCCATGTAAGCCTCTACATTCCTGTGCCCTGAGGTTCAAAACCAATATGTACTGCTCTTGCAAAGGTGGATCCGACACACTTTAACCCGAAAGGCACACATACAAAGTAGTACGTGCCACATGGAGTTATGAACACGGTTTTCTCTTTGTCTTCCTTGGACATAAATATCTGATGGTACCAGGAGTATGCATCCAAAAAGGAAAGCATATCACACCCGGAAGTGGAATCCACACTCTGATCAATGTGCGGCAAGGGAAAAGGGTCCTTCGGGCATGCCTTGGTCAGTTCTGTGAAGTCAATGCAAAGCCTCCATTTCCCATTCACCTTGAGCACTACCACTGGGATTGCTAACCACGTTGGATGCAACACCCCCTGACAAAAACACCTACTTCAAGCTTCTCGATCTCCTCAGCAATGAACTACTACTGCTCCAAAGCTTGCTTTCTGACCTTCTGCTTCACGGGCCGGGCATGAGGAAAGACAGCTAGGTGGTGCTCAATTACCTCCCAGGGAACACCAGAGATGTCAGATGGTTGCCAAGAAAACACATCGACATTCGCTCGCAGGAAGTGAACGAGTGCGCTTTCCTATTTGTCGTCAAGGGTGGCACTGATGGTGAAGGTACCGTCAGTGCCATCCTGCCTTGCTAGGACTTTCTTTACAGCAGGTGAAGCAACCTTGGACTTCTTACTAGTGGAACTCTCCGGCAGGTCATCAACAGGTGCACCGCACTCCGGAGAGGCGCGCTTTCTGGATTCCTTGCCGGCATCCCTGCTAGTCTTCTTTCCCTTCTTTGCCTCCTTGGCGGGAGTTGTGGCTATCGCAGCCTCAGCTGCTACCGCGTCTCGATACATCAAATCCACACATATAAGTGCATCCTTCTCGTCTGATGGGATGGAAATGATGCCCATTGGCCCTGGCATCTTTAGAGTGTTGTAGGCATAGTGGGACGCTGCCATGAACTTTGCCAGGGCTGGTCGACCAAGAATCCCATTGTATGGCAAGGGGAGTTTAACAACGTCAAACACAACCTTCTCCGTCCTGTAATTCAACTCTCCATCGAATGTTACTGGTAGCGTAATCTTTCCCGGGTTTGATTCCTTGGAATTTACCAGTGAACATGAGCTCCTCATCGGGGATCTGTAGCCTGCTGATCACCTTAGGGGAGATTAGATTTAACCCAGCCCTACCGTCAACTTGCATCTTTGTGACCTTGAGGTTGTGGATTGTTGCTGAAACCTACAACGGCAAACACCTGACCGCAGTGGTGTGGTCAGGATGATCCTCTTCGTCAATGCATGATGATAGGCGTGTGGGACCATTTGAGTGGCCTTTGGGCATCCACGGTAGGCTCCAATGTGTTGACTTCACGCGCCCATAGTTTGAGCTGCCGGTGAGAGGAGTGCAAAGATGCACCCATGTCAACACACAGGGCCTCAGTCACTTTCTGTAATTCTTTTTCGCTGGTTTCTTCTTCATCCCCTTCATCACTGTCCTCGTCCCCTTCTTTCTTCTCATGGCCACTGGTAGGCCTTTCCTTCTGCTACGGTGGCCTCCTCTGCCCCACGGCCCTTCCCAGTAGCACCTTCCTAGTCTCTTTCCTTGTCACGCTTCTCATACTCAGCCTTCTGTTTCTTAACAAGCTGCTCAAATTGATGGCATTCTTGAAGGTCATGCCCTTTTGTATGGTGGATCTTGCAGTATGGCCCTCCAGACTTTCCAGCTTTCTCTGCCGCCGCAGCCTCCCGACAATCAGTGCACACGGCAACTTCCTTGCCAGGGGCTTCAATTTTGGCTTTCTTGCCGGTGCCGAGATCGCCTGAGCCCTCAACGGCCAACACTGACTTCTCTTTGCATTTCTTGTTGTGCTTACAACTCCTCCTCTTTGGGTTAGTGGTCTCGTCGTCATCCTCTGAATTGACCTCGATGCCATGCTCCTCCATGGGGAGTCGCCTTCCTTCCTCAGCCCAAGCACACTTGTCTACCAAAGTGTACAATTCATTGACGGTCTTGGGTAGTCGGAAGTTCATCTTGGAACGTATCCTTCTGTTGCACATGTTCGAGTGGAACGCGACAATCACAACTGCTGGATGTATCTCTATAATGTTGCGGTGCACTCGGCTGAACCTCTGCATATACTTCCGCAAGCTTTCCCCTCCTTCTGTGGAAGGACTTGCAAGTCACTGGGCCGTCCAGGCTCTTGATGGCCTCCTGTGAAGGCACCGACAAACTCATTGCACAAGTCAGCCCATGACGAAATGATGTCCTTTGGTAAGTGCATCAGCCAAGACCTCACATTTGGCTTGACTGCCAAAGGGAAGTAGTTGGCGAACACCTTCTCATCTCTTTCTCTGGCGGCCTGAACAGCAATTTTGTAGATGCTCAAGAACTCTGCTGGGTTCAACTTCCCATCATATTTTTTGGGTAACTCAGGCTTGAAGATGCGGGCAGATGGCCAATGGACTTGCCGTAGCTCACGAATGAAGGCAGGGCATTCAACCTCGAAAGGTAAGAACCCGCCGTCACTGGGCGCGGGTTCATCGACATCTGGGCCATTGCGCCTATCAGATTGACGGTGGGTCTCCCGGCGCTATTCTATAGTGACACACACATCTTCCTTCCGCCGATCCTCCAGGACCTGCCGTTGATCTCAACGCGCTCATGGACCAGACGAGGCCATCGATGCTTCGTCGGGCTCATGGTTGTGTTGCTCTTGTTGTTGCCTCTGTTTTTGCAGCCGTGGAGGGGACTACACCATTAGTGTGGCCCCCTCAACACGGCCAGCAGCCCGGGCAGTTGTTGTTCTCCGCGGGTACTGCGATGGCCCTTCCTAATGAGATTTTTCAGCTTCAGCGAAGTCGATCAAACTCTGAATGGTGGCTCTCCACTCATCCATTTGATCAACTGCTGGCGGAAATTTCAACGGGAGTTGGGCTCGCGCCATGGCTTCCGTAGTTGTGTTTGGCATAGACGATGAGGCAGACTGGGGACATTGCTCGACTCCTGGTAACACCAGCAGGGACGTTGCTGCATTCTTGCCGCCACGAGCCGGTTGCAAGGCAGTTGGGCGATGAGTGGGGCGTGCTCGGGGATCAGCAACCCCAATCGGCGCTCTTTCTTGCTCCAAGCATGGGGCATGTCCAGCAGCCGCACCTGTGGTAGGCGCTGCTGGAGGATCACGGCTTGCGCCAGAGTGAGTGTTGTCACTGCGGCTGCGCCCGCTAGTGCGGCGGGGCGGTGGGGACTGAATGTTCCCTCCACCCGTGGCTTGTGGGTTATGGTCGTCGGGATGTTCCTGATGATGCTCTCCCCTGGCGTCTCCCGCCCCAGCTTCGACCACTGGGGGCACAACGACTACACCGCCTGCACTGGTCATGTCACCTACGACACCCGCCTCACCTAATGCCTCCGCAGTGCCTAGAGCGTCAGCAGCTGCGTGCGAGGGGGCCTTCAAAGTGGAAGGATGAGTTGTTGCTCTGGGCTTCTTCTTAGGTTCCATGGATGAAGATGATGATGACGATCGACTCGCTGTTCACAACCTCGGGTTCGCGTAAGTGATTCCCCCCTACCTGGCGCGCCAAAGATGTCGCGGGTTGACACGATCACCTATGGGGCAACTGGCCCCTTTGTGGTTCGGCAAGGGGGAAGATCACATTGCACAAAGAGTGGAGGCAATGAGACAGCGCGACGACCGTGGCACTGGAGATTTTTACCCAAGTTCAGGCCACCATGAGGCATAAAACCCTACTCCTGCTTTGGTGGATTGAGTGGAAGAGCACAATGGCATGCAATACTCGAGCCCGGGAAGGTTCCCTCGGGGAAGGAGCTGCTACGCGCGTACAAGTGTGAAGGGTTCAAATCCTTTGCTCTGTTGCCTTGGACCTCCTTTTATAGCTTAAGGGGTGACCACAGTGGCAACATAATCTTTATCTAATGATTAGATAGCTAACGTGATGTCATACCTAATGATACGTCTCCAACGTATCTATAATTTTTGATTGCTCCATGCTATATTATCTACTGTTTTGGACAATATTGGGCTTTATTTTCCACTTTTATATTATTTTGGGACTAACCTATTAACCGGAGGCCCAGCCCGAATTCTTTGTTTTGTGCCTATTTGGTGTTTCAAGAAACGGAATATCAAACGGAGTCCAAACGGGATGAAACCTTCGGGAACGTGATTTTCTCACCGAATATGATCCAGGAGACTTGTACCCTACGTCAAGAAAGAAAGGAGGTGGGCACGAGGTAGGGGGGCGCCCTCCACCCTCGTGGGCCCCACCTTGATCCACCGACGTACTTCTTCCTCCTATATATACCTACATACCCCCAAACGATCAGATACGGAGCCAAAAACCTAATTCCACCGCCGCAACCTTACCCACGAGATCCCATCTTGGGGCCTGTTCCGGAGCTCCGCCGGAGGGGGCGTCCATCACGGAGGGCTTCTACATCATCACCATAGCCTCTCCGATGAAGTGTGAGTAGTTTACCTCAGACCTTCGGGTCCATAGTTAGTAGCTAGATGGCTTCTTCTCTCTTTTTGGATATCAATACAATGTTCTCCCCCTCTCTTGTGGAGATCTATTCGATGTAATCTTATTTTTGCGGTGTGTTTGTTGAGACCGATGAATTGTGGGTTTATGATCAAGATTATCTATGAACAATATTTGAATCTTCTCTGAATTCTTTTATGTATGATTGATTATCTTTGCAAGTCTCTTCGAATTATCAGTTTGGTTTGGCCTACTAGATTGATCTTTCTTGCAATGGGAGAAGTGCTTAGCTTTGGGTTCAATCTTGCGGTGTCCTTTCCCGGTGTGATGAGGGGCAGCAAGGCACGTATTGTATTGTTGCCATCGAGGATAACAAGATGGGGTTTTATCATATTGCATGAATTTATCCTCTACATCTCATCTTGCTTAAGGCGTTACTCTGTTTTCTTGAACTTAATACTCTAGATGCATCTTTGGATAGCGGTCGATGAGTGGAGTAATAGTAGTAGATGCAGCAGGAGTCGGTCTACTTGTCTCGGACGTGATGCCTATATACATGATCATACCTATATATTCTCATAACTATGCTCAATTCTGTCAATTGCTCAACAGTAATTCCTTCACCCACCGTAAAATACTTATGCTCTTGAGAGAAGCCACTAGTGAAATCTATGGCCCCCGGGTCTATCTTCATCATTTTAACCTTCCATCACTTTATTATTGCCTTTGCTTTTTTACTTTGCTTTTATTTTACTTTGCATCTTTATCTCAAAAATACCAAAAATATTATCTATCAGATCTCACTCTCGTAAGTGACCGTGAAGGGATTGACAACCCCTTATCGCGTTGGTTGCGAGGAGTTATTTGTTTTGTGTGGGTACGAGGGACTCACGCGTAGCCTCCTACTGGATTGATACCTTGGTTCTCAAAAACTGAGGGAAATACTTACGCTACTTTGCTGCATCATCCTTTCCTCTTCAAGGAAATCCAACGCAGTGCTCAAGAGGTAGCAAGAAGAATTTCTGGCGCCGTTGTTGTGGAGTCTACGCAAAAGTCAACATACCAAGTACCCATCACAATCCCTTATCTCCCGCATTACATTATTTGCCATTTGCCTCTCGTTTTCCTCTCCCCCACTTCACCCTTGCCGTTTTATTCGCCCTCTCTTTTCCGTTTGCCTCTTTCTCGTTTGCTTGTCGTTATGTCTGAATTTGGGGAAATTATTGCCGATATGGACAATAATAATATCATAGAAAATTTTGATGCTCCTGCTGAAGAACCCCGTACCTTGCATACAAAAAGATTTTGAATTGGTAGTGGTAATATTATTGGAAAAGGAGTTATTCAAGATTTCTTTACTTGTGCCGGTGCTTTGCCTTCTATGGGCGGTTCTATTCTTCATAGAACTAGTAGTCTTGCAGACGCTATTGCCATGCTTATAGTTGAATTTGAAAGGCAATTTATGCACATGCATCCTTGCATACAAAGAATTTTCTTAGAATTCTCTAATATTGAGCATTCTTCTGTTAAGCGTGCCGCCACTATCTTTTTGGCTCATGAATTTAGATTTACAACAAAAGAGGCCAAAGAAATCTTTGCGCATTATAGGGTAGATGCTAGTCATCCTCCCATTGAAGCTATCCTTTTTAATCAAGAAGACATGATGCGTTTACAATCTTTAGATCATATAGCTTATAATGAAAATCTTAGGAAAAAGGTTCCTGTCGATGTTCTAGTTGATAGAATTTCCGAGCTTAATGATGATTTTTCTATTCATAATAATGGACTAGGTTCTCCTCTTGAACGAAGGCTTGTGACTTTTTGCCAAAAGAATGCTCTTAATGATGAATTGGTTGTGCAATACAAAGGGCCTAGGGAGGAACCCATACCTCCCGAGATTGATCTTGGGGACTTTTGTCCCATTAAATTTAGCCCTTTTGATTATTTTTGCTTGCCTCAAAGAAAACTTACTGCTGACCGTAGAGAATATGAGAGAAGTTTTCATGATTTGCCATACCACTATTATGGCAATACCTAGATCTATCCTTGCTTTTATGCCTAGCTAGGGGCGTTAAACGATAGCGCTTGTTGGGAGGCAACCCAATTTTATTTTTAGTTTTTTGCTTTTTTCTTCTGTTTTAGGAATAAATCCTTGATCTAGCCTCTGGTTAGATGTGTTTTTATGTTTTATTTAGTGTGTGTGCCAAGTTAAACCTATAGGATCTTCTTGGATGATAGTTATTTGATCTTGCTGTAATTTCCAGAAACTTACTGTTCACGAAAACAATTGTTAAAAGTCACCAAAACGTGATAAAATAGTGATTCCAACTGCTGCAGATCAATAAACAAATTGTCTCGGTCGTCCTATTTTGGCTGAAGTTTTGGAGTTCCAGAAGTTTGCGTTAGTTACAGATTACTACAGACTGTTCTGTTTTTGACAGATTCTGTTTTTCGTGTGTTGTTTGCTTATTTTGATGAATCTATGGCTAGTAAAATAGTTTATAAACCATAGAGAAGTTGGAATACAGTAGGTTTAACACCAATATAAATAAATAATGAGTTCATTACAGTACCTTGAAGTGGTCTTTTGTTTTCTTTCGCCAACGGAGCTCACGAGATTTCTGTTGAGTTTTGTGTTGTGAAGTTTTCAAGTTTTGGGTGAAATCTTTTGATGGATTATGGAACAAGGAGTGGAAATAGCCTAAGATTTGGGATGCCCATGGCACCCCCAAGATAATCTAAGGACACCAAAAAGTCAAAGCTTGGGGATGCCCTCGAAGGCATCCCCTCTTTCGTCTACTTCCATCGGTAACTTTACTTGGAGCTATATTTTTATTCACCACATGATATGTGTTTTGCTTGGAGCGTCTTGTATGATTTGAGTCTTTGATTTTTAGTTTACCACAATCATCCTTGTTGTACACACCTTTTTGAGAGAGCCATACATGATTTGGAATTTGTTAGAATACTCTATGTGCTTCACTTATACCTTTTGAGCTATATAGTTTTGCTCTAGTGCTTCACTTATATCTTTTAGAGCACGGTGGTCGATTTGTTTTATAGAAACTATTGATCTCTCATGCTTCACTTAGATTATTTGGAGAGTCTTAAATAGCATGGTAATTTGCTTAAAAAATCTTAATATGCTTGGTATTCAAGATTTGTAAAACTTTCTTTTGAGTGCGTTGAATACTAAGAAAAGTTTGATGCTTGATGATTGTTTTGAGATATGAAGATGGTGATATTAGAGTCATTCTAGTTGAGTAGTTGTGAATTTGAGAAATACTTGTGTTAAAGTTTGTGATTACCGTAGCATGCACGTATGGTGAACCGTTATGTGATGAAGTCGGAGCATGATTTATTTATTCATTGTCTTACTTATGAGTGGCGGTCGGGGACGAGCGATGGTATTTTCCTACCAATCTATCCCCCTAGGAGCATGCAAGTAATACTTTGCTTTGATGACTTGTAGATTTTTGCAATAAGTATAAGAGTTCTTCATGACTAATGTTGAGTCCATGGTTTATACGCACTTTTCTCCCTTCCACCATTGCTAGCCTCTCTAATACCGCGCACCTTTCACCGGTATCATACACCCACCATATACCTTCCTCAAAACAGCCACCATACCTACCTATCATGGCATTTCCATAGCCATTCCGAGATATATTGCCATGCAACTTTCCACCGTTTCGTTTATTATGACACGCTCCATCATTGTCATATTGCTTAGCATGATCATGTAGTTGACATCGTATTTGTGGCAAAGCCACCGTTCATAATTCTTTCATACATGTCACTCTTGATTCATTGCATATCCTGGTACACCGCCGGAGGCATTCATATAGAGTCATATTTTGTTCTAAGTATCGAGTTGTAATTGTTGTTGTAAGAGAACAAAAGTGTGATGATCATCATTTTTAGAGCATTGTCCCAAGTGAGGAAAAGGATGATGGAGACTATGATTCCCCCATAAGTCGGGATGAGACTCCATACGAAAAATAAAAATAAATAAATAAGAGGCCATAAAAAAAGGCCCAAACAAAAAAATGAGAGAAAAAGAGAGAAGGGACAATGTTACTATCCTTTTACCACGCTTGTGCTTCAAAGTAGCACCATGATCTTCATGATAGAGAGTCTCTCATTTTGTCACTTACATATACTAGTGGGAATTTTTCATTATAGAACTTGGCTTGTATATTCCAATGATGGACTTCTCAAAATGCCATAGGTCTTCGTGAGCAAGCGAGTTGGATGCACACCCACTTAGTTTCTTTTGTTGAGATTTCATATACTTGTAGCTCTAGTGCATCCGTTGCATGGCAATCCCTACTCACTCACATTGATATCTATTGATGGGCATCTCCATAGCCCGTTGATACGCCTAGTTGATGTGAGACTATCTTCTCCCTTTTTGTCTTATCCACAACCACCATTCTATTCCACATATAGTGCTATATCCATGGCTCACGCTCATGTATTGCGTGAAGATTGAAAAAGTTTTGAAAATGTCAAAAGTATGAAACAATTGCTTGGCTTGTCATCGGGGTTGTGCATGATTTAAATACTTTGTGTGGTGAAGATAGAGCATAGCCAGACTATATGATTTTGTAGGGATAACTTTCTTTGGCCATGTTATTTTGAGAAGACATGATTGCTTTGTTAGTATGCTTGAAGTATTATTATTTTTATGTCAATATTAAACTTTTGTCTTGAATCTTTCGGATCTGAATATTCATACCACAATTAAGAAGAATTACATTGAAATTATGCCAAGTAGCACTCCCCATCAAAAAAATCTGTTTTTATCATTTACCTACTTGAGGACGAGCAGGAATTAAGCTTGGGGATGCCTGATACGTCTCCAACGTATCTATAATTTTTGATTGCTCCATGCTATATTATCTACTGTTTTGGACAATATTGGGCTTTATTTTCCACTTTTATATTATTTTTGGGACTAACATATTAACCAGAGGCCTAGCCCAGAATTGCTGTTTTTTTTCCTATTTCAGAGTTTCGAAGAAACGAAATATCAAACGGAGTCCAAACGGAATGAAACCTCCGGGAGCGTGATTTTCTCACCGAATATGATCCAGGAGACTTGGACCCTACGTCAAGAAATAAAGGAGGTGGGCACGAGGTAGGGGGCGCACCCACCCCCCCAGGGCGTGCCCTCCACCCTCGTGGGCCCCACCTTGCTCCACCGACATACTTCTTCCTCCTATATATACCTACGTACCCCAAAACGACCAGATACGGAGCCAAAAACCTAATTCCACCCCCGCAACCTTCTGTACCCACGAGATCCCATCTTGGGGCCTGTTCCGGAGCTCCGCCGGAGGGGGCATCCATCACGGAGGGCTTCTACATCATCACCATAGCCTCTCCGATGAAGTGTGAGTAGTTTACCTCAGACCTTCGGGTCCATAGTTAGTAGTTAGATGGCTTCTTCTCTCTTTTTGGATCTCAATACAATGTTCTCCCCCTCTCTTGTGGAGATCTATTCGATGTAATCTTCTTTTTGCGGTGTGTTTGTTGAGACCGATGAATTGTGGGTTTATGATCAAGATTATCTATGAACAATATTTGAATCTTCTCTGGATTGTTTTATGTATGATTGGTTATCTTGGCAAGTCTCTTCGAATTATCAGTTTGGTTTGGCCTACTAGATTGATCTTTCTTGCAATGGGAGAAGTGCTTAGCTTTGGGTTCAATCTTGCGGTGTCCTTTCCCAGTGACAGTAGCGGCAGCAAGGCACGTATTGTACTGTTGCCATCGAGGATAACAAGACGGGGTTTTTATCATATTGCATGAATTTATCCCTCTATATCATGTCATCTTGCTTAAGGCGTTACTCTGTTTTCTTGAACTTAATACTCTAGATGCATGCTGGATAGCGGTCGATGAGTGGAGTAATAGTAGTAGATGCAGGCAGGAGTCGGTCTACTTGTCTCGGACGTGATGCCTATATACATGATCATACCTAGATATTCTCATAACTATGGTCAATTCTGTCAGTTGCTCAACAGTAATTCGTTCACCCACCGTAAAATACTTATGCTCTTGTGAGAAGCCACTAGTGAAATCTATGGCCCCCGGGTCTATCTTCATCATATTAACCTTCCATCACTTTATTATTGCCTTTGCTTTTTTACTTTGCTTTTATTTTACTTTGCATCTTTATCACAAAAATACCAAAAATATTATCTATCATATCTATCAGATCTCACTCTTGTAAGTGACCGTGAAGGGATTGATAACCCCTTATCGTGTTGGTTGCGAGAAGTTATTTGTTTTGTGTAGGTATGAGGGACTCGCGCATAGCCTCCTACTGGATTGATACCTTGGTTCTCAAAAACTGAGGGAAATACTTACGCTACTTTGCTACATCATCCTTTCCTCTTCAAGGAAATCCAACACAGTGCTCAAGAGGTAGCACCTAACTCTGGCAGTAGGACAAAGTGCATTAAATGCACTACTAGGTGTCATGCTGAGGATTCAGCCTGGCAAGCCTGTCGTGCCGCTTAATCATCTTTTGCTTATCTGTTTGACACGCCTCTGGACGGGTGTCATATGAAGGTAATCTGTCTTCCAAATGGCTATCACGTGCTTAGTGGAAGCCACTTAATCACTTGGGGGCTCGACGCCGCATTGATAAGTGATTTGCATTGCTGTGAGGTGGAGCGATGGAGCGGTGGTGCCTTGGCGGGGAGATTAACCCTTGGCGACCCGGCAAGCCTGCCATGGAAATCTTGGACTTGTCCTTGGGGTGGCCTCGACCCAGCCAGGCTCTCCTGCCCAGTAAGGGAGGCTTTACCAAGGTGGTGCTCTACTGTCTTGTCTGTCTTGGTCTTCTTGATCCGCTCTTTGATCTCACAAAGAGCTGCTTCTCTAGCTCGACCTTGCTTTGGATGTTGGTGTAGCTATTTCTTGCTGACACACCTGTGTATAAGTCTGGGAAACAACGTAAATGTTTGTTGTACCGACACACAACCGGATCCAAGCTTCATCTGGTGAGGTTGATTGTTGCTGTTCTTTACGAAGATCTGCATACCACCACTTGACGGCCTGTTATACACCAAAGTTGCGTTAGGTTGGGGAAGGCTTGACGACTGAAGACACACTTTAGTAAATACGGCTTACCAGCGGCTATTTCAGTCACTTGCCACAATTCTTCTCTGATAGCATTTGCTCTAGAGGTGGCCTCTTGGTGCTCCCCTTGAGCTTGGTAGCGCCCTTCTCCCTGGAGGTCTTCAATACGTCACGTTCAGTGGCGATCGTCAAAAAATCCTACTCCACCTTCATGATTGGAGACTGAGTAGCCTCACATGTTTTCTTCTCCTCGGCTAGTGATTCAGTGCTTTTCTATGATGTAGCCTTCTACTACCCAACTTTGATCCGAAATCTTTCATCTCAGTTCATACATTGGCCAGAGACTTCTCATCCACTATACAGATAAATCTACAGATGCTCGAATTAAGTATAGAACTTTTTGATGTAGCAGTTAAACGGCTTGTGTAAATTTCTTACCTTCAGCTTTCTTAGCAGCTTGCAAGCTGGAGAGCTTCCTCCTCATCTTGCGCAAGGCGGCGCTTCACCTCTTCTAACTCTGATAAGTTGGATGAAGCGTTGGAGGCGGAAACATGTACAAGAGGCACGGAAAAATAGTTAAGTAAAGTATCCTCTTAAAATTAAGTTTCAATATTCTAGTTAGCTCCCTTCGATCCCACAAGAGTCTCGGGGGCTACTGCATATTCATGCTCATTTCCAAATCTTCAAAGCATTAAGCTAAGTCGACCCTCAAGCCAGTTCGGTAATCTAACTTGAGGCCCGGGGGCTACTGTAATTGCGATCTCCAACAAATTCAGAATAATTAACATCTCTGTTTAAACATATATTTATAATTTGTGTGATCTCTTCGGATGATGCCTCATCATCCTCCTTGAGGACTACTGGTTATACCTATCGTATTGTTCAAACCATATAGAAATAGAAAGTGTTTAATAAAATACCTCGAAGCCTTTAGCCAGGCAGAGGATTTTGTAACATCCCAAAATTCTAAATTTTGGAATGTTATATTAAATAAATAACTATGCTTGTTGTCTGATTGTTTGTTTGATTGATTGAGTGAAACTGAGTGGAATTTGAAACTTTTGAAAATTTGGATGAGAGGGAATAAAATGACTTTCCCAAAACTATCCTCTTTGCCCTTTTTTGGATCTCAGTAAATTCAATTCCATTCCAACACCAAAACCCTAGAGGGAAGATGAAATGACTTCTTCCATTTGAAATGAAAAGGGTTTTGAAAATATTTGAATTTCATTTTGAGAATATTTCAAAATTCAAAACTTTATGCAACTCAATGATTTTCATGAGGGAAGATAACATGACTTCTTCAATTATATGAAATATGAGATGGAAGTTAAAAAAAATATCAAATTGAAAGTCATTTGAAAGTGCCTTGAAACCCCCTTTCAAATTTGAGTTTTGGAATTTGAATTCAAACTTTGGCAAATGGGAACCATTTCCAAAAAACTATGCCTGATAAATACTTGAGCAAAAGTATGAGAGGAGTAAACATGACACTCAAAAAATATCAGAGGAAAACAATGCCAAAAGTTTTGGATTCAAATTTGAGTTTTATTTGAATTTGAAAAAAATGAATTTTCATAAAGTTTGGATTTTGCCTTTGGAAAAATGTTCAAATGATAGGAATATTCCCTGATCATTTTGGTATATATATGTCCTATATAAAATATTTATATTTTATAAGTTATCTCTGTTTTGTTTTATTAAAAAATAAATTTTAAAAAAAAATGCCTTGGCGCCGGCCTGTTAACCGGCCGGGCCAACCCAGCGGCCCATCGAGCCGAGCCCACCCGCGCCACCGAGCCGGCCCAATAACCGACGACCCTCCGCCCGAACCTCCTACGGACCGGCCGCCCGCGACGCACAGCCTCCCTCTCCCTCACTGCCAGCGGACCCACCTCCTTCTCCCCTCCCCACAAGACGAGCGCCGCCCTCGCCGGAGATCCCGTGATCTCCGGATCCACCGATCCCTCCCGATTCGTTTCCCAGCACGCGGTGCCCGCCCTATAAATGCCCCTCCTCACCCCATTTCCCCTCGCGGACCTCTCCCTCTCCTGCAAGGCCTCGCTGAGCCCGAGAGCGCCGCCGCCATTGCCACCGTCCCGACCCACCCGGCCTCCCCGACCTCGCCGGACTCCACCAGACCACCCCCCTCGCCGCGCCGCACCCGCCGGAGCACCCCGCCGACCTCCCCGACGACCGGAGCCGTCGACACACTCGCCACCGAGCCGCCGCCGCCGTCCAACGCCGGTGAGTCGCCCGACTCCACCCCCGCCGTCCGATCTCACATCCACGGCTAGGATTAGAACACCCCGAAGGGGTACGCGTTTTCAATAAAAACCGGGGTTTTCTCCGGTTCGTTGCGGTTTATTTTAAGTAGGGTTTTTTTTATTTAGCCCGGCCCGACGCGTTTAACCCTAGGCCCATTTTAGTTATATTACGCTCAATGCGTAGGTTAGGCCCATTAGGCCATTTTTTCTTTATTTTGTTTTTCTGTTTTAACAGAATAGTTTCAGATTTGAAAAATTCATATCTTTTATTCTACTTAATATTTTTAAGTGATTCTTTTTTTGTTGGTTTGAAAATTTTCTATAGTTTCTGTAGAGAATATATTTAGCTATGTTAAAAGTATTTATAATTGCTTTATTTTAGATTTAGTCAGAATAGTAAATCTGCCATAAAATGAGTTAGGAAAATTATTTTTGGATGATTCTTTTGTCCCAACTTTATTTGGACATTACCTAACCGTAGGAATTAATTTGGGTATTTTAGGAATTATAAAAAAATAGTTTCTAGCAGAATCTTGTTATTCTTAATTATTTAACTAGCTACTGTTTTCTTATTATTTTAATTAGCAAACAAATTTATTTTTCACATGTGATTGATTATTATAGGATAGTTTCTGTCACTTTATAGGATGATCTTTTATTTATAATAAATAAAAATTTTATTTTATTTTTCTTAATAGAATTTGAATTAGGCCTAATAGGAGTTTTATAATAGCTTTTAAGTTAATTATTTTTGCTCCTAGTTGCTTAATGCATTCTTTTCTGTTAAGTTAACATAAACCCATGATTAGGTTATATCGAGAAAATTTTTGTTATGTAAAACTATTTTTAGTTGTTGCTTGAAGTAGGAAAACTTTGAGTTGGATTTCTTTGAGTTTTCTTTTGGGTTTTGATTCGTTTGTTTTGATGTGTTATGTTACTATGCTATTGTGTTACGTGATCATATGCTATGTGCTTATTATGGTTATTGTTTGCCTCTGTAGAATTTCCGGAGTGCGAAGTTTGCTACCACGAGTCCCTAGTTTTCGAAGATCGTCAGCAAGGCAAGTTCACTTTGACCATGCTTTCATACCTATGTTTTATTGCATTTAGTGGCATCTTTGCAATCACCCCTCAGTAGTGTTATTGAATCCTTGTAGTTGAGTAGTATGCATGAGGTAGGAACCCATCACCTGTTACCAAGCCCGGACGTTATTTATTTAAATGCTACGCTATAGTAGACGGGTTGGTATGAGTACTGGAGTGGTGTGAGAATGGAGGATCTACGTCAATGACGACAACTCCATGATGGAATCTGCAAGGACTGCATCTTCAATGCCTCAAGACTTCAAGACTCGAGACAAGAATTCAATACACACTCTTTGGGTGAAGGGCGGTTGAAGGGCACCTGGAGAAACCAGTGGTTGGCGGGATGCATGGAGAAGCGCCATGACATCCTGCGGAAAGCTTCACCCAGACTCAAAGAGACGGAAGAATACTTCATGCCGGAAGCTTACTGTGCAACCGCAAGTCATTATGGGCTCTGGCTTGGTTGACCTTAGTGGTGACTCTGGCTGGGACGGTACTAGCAGATGTAGAACTACGGTAGGATGGGATGAGTACCGGACAGTGGTCAGAGGAACTCTTCGGAAGACCATGTTTCGGTCATCTTGTTCTCAAACACCCTGAAGTGCGAGAACGTAAAAAGAGGGAGTGTACAAACCTCTGCAGAGGGTTTTAAACCTAATTGATTAGCCGTGTCCCCGGTTACGGACAATTTGAGCCTCTGGACTTGGATCTATCTCGGAACTCTCAACACCGGATTGATAACTTAATTGTGGGCAACTTATGATGATTTTGGGCTATGAGACATCGGTTGGCGGAACCATGTCATGATAGAAAACTCCATAGTACAGACTTCATTTATTCCTTTGATGTAGGGAAAATAAAACCAGCTTTTACGCAAAAACCCGGACACGAGCCACAAAGCCATATTGCATATAGTATAGTTTTATCATCTATTCTTTTATTGTGATCTTGCGGTACATTCAATGTAATTGACCTACACGGCTGCAACGTATCATGTTGCGTATACTTTCTTCCGACGAGTAAGAATACGGTGCAGGTTACGGTCTACACTCAACCTGCCGATGGCGTTGATGGGACTCCACACCGATTACTTGTTTCGCTGAGACTATTGAGGTATATATCAGTTTTACGTTATTTATACATGTGATTGCACTTTGATATATACATTGATGTCTTGTGTGCCAAAGATCTTGATCCGAGGATGGCACGGATACACGAGGCTTGACCGTCGAGGTCGGGTCGCTACAGAAATGGTATCAGAGCACATGTTGACTGTAGGACGTGACCCTAGAAATCGGAAAGCCCCTAGGACAGGATGTCTCAAAAAACTTTATTTTCAAAAGGATCCTTTACTTCTCGTATTTTTTAATTTTATCAAATAGACCCTCTCACCTCAAATAGTTAGAATATACCCCTTATCCTTTGATCACCCGGAGGATCAACTGAAGATGCTCCAAGAAGGATTTGATATCGGAGAACTGATGACCCCTTCAGAGTAAAGAGGATTTCACCATGTATTAGAGGCTACAACAGTTGAAGACTCCGAAGTCTTGAAGGATCTGAAGAATTATTTGACCTTTAGAAGACCAAACCCCTGTTACACACTTAGGTTAGATACAACGATTTGTGAGCTGTCATTTGTTTGATGTTTTTCCAACAGCCACAAAGTAAAACTTGTTTCTTCAAAAAACTATTGTCTGCATTGTGTGTATATCCCTCCCCACCTCTCTCATATCTCATCCCAAAACTTTTGAACCCCATAGATGATGAATGAAGTTGGACTGATATTCTTCGAATCAAGACTCAGCCGGAGGCGAGCTATGGATGCGAACATGGAAAATCACTTCATGAGCAATTTGGTTTCAAGGAAGTATGAGGTCCAATACGCTCTTGAAGATTTTACGAAAGTGCTGCAACCTGGTGGAAAATGCATCAAGCCATACAAGGATTTAATGGAGCAAGAACTTGGGAGGAATTCAAGAAGACCTGTTGAGATCACGCCTCATCCGGAAGCACCATGATACACCAAGAAATAAACCTTGTGCTGCAAGATTTGCGGAGAAATAGGACACACCAGGAGGAACACAATGATGGATGCCCTCATTGTGAGGAGAAACACCAGTGAGGAATGCCCAACTAGTCGGTGACTTGTTTCTTGTGTGAAGGAACCACCCACTACCCGACTCGGTGTCACATTTACCCCATGGTGCAACAAACTATTCAGGATCAGGAAGAAGGAATGAAAGAAGCCTCTCAGAAGTTATGAAAGAACCAGTGATGAATGAATATGTTGAAGACCTTGATGGAGAAGGCCTCAACAGATTTTACTCCAATGCCTGCTATACATGTGGAGAAGAAGGACATTTTTCGCAGTATTGCACCAAGGAAAGAAAAGAGTATCTGGGATATTTCCCGACAACAGAAGTGAAGTTTGACCCTCGGGAAATAGAAGCTCTGATCATTACAGAGAAATCCAGGAAGAGAAGGCAACCCGAGAACAACGCAATTTTTGCAGAGAAGGACCTAAGTCATATCACTTGTTACAGGTGCAAGGATTTAGGTCATTACGCTAGTAAATGTCCAGAAAAGAAGCCAAGAATCCAAGGAGCCTACATAATCACAAAGAAGCCCCGAGACATGTCGGAAGTCTTTTGTTTCCGCTGCAAGGAAGCAGGACATTATGCTATTAAATGTCCCAACAAGACGAAAGCTGGAGTTGAGTAGTTGGAATTTTGATATGGATAATAAGAGTAGTAGAAAGCCATTTCATTTTCATGAGCTCGATGAGTTGAGTTATGTAATAGACTACTCAGAGATTGTAATAGTTCATGACTCAATAAAGTTGTAATGTCACATGCTGAAAGGCTTTAAGGAGTTGTTATATTTTATCTTGGAAATTAATATTCTGGATGAACATGGAAGAAAGTGAGTTGTGATGCATAAACTGAATGTTGGAAATTGAGTTTGAAGTTTTATTTGGATGATATGAATATGTACCCCAGGAGATATGTACCTCATCCCGAGCACCATTTTTGCAGATGACGACCCTTTACGAGTCTTTCCTTAAAGGTCGGAAACAATCATGACCACGACAAGTGATCATGATTACCGAAGATCTGAAGGACATGATGAAGCATATTCACCTTGAAGGAGATGCAGTCTACAAAGGCTACCCTTCATGCAAAAGGAGTGGAACTTTGGTATGTGGAGGTACACCTCCACCATTTGAAAGGAGTTTGCCCAAAGATGATGGGGCAGTATTTTTTCGTTTCACGTGTGCCACAAGCAACTTTCTTCGATGCTGTTCGTGAAGCAGCCATGGAAGCCATACGCCAGATCATAGAAATACTTGAAGCAAGACTCCGTTATACTCAGGAATACCTAAGCGAAGTGCATGCAGAGATGATGGAGGTGAAGCTTAAGGCCACCACGATGAAACAGAAGATTGAAGATTTCAAGGCACATGTCGCACAATTCCAGTGGGACTGAAGAATCCTCAAGGAGGAAAAATGAATAAAGTTGGAAGTAATGTCTGACCATACCGAACCATGTGGGTGGCAGCATTTGTAATAAACTTTTTGGAATTTGGATTTACAAAAATGGTTAAGGATGTAATAAAAGATTGATATGAAAATAATGAGATTTATGGATAAACTAGTGCATTTTCTTTGGTGTCTTAGTACTCCGTAAAGCCACAGGATCAATGAGGAAAGAAAAGTGTTATTCATGACGGTCCATAGAAGGAAGCTGGACAAAATAAGTTGGAGTTTGGTATGATCGTCACCACAAGAGTATGAAGAAAGAAGTACTATTGGATTTACAGGAGATGTAACGTTGGAATATGGAAGGATGAATTAAGCTTGTACAAGAGTTGACATGGGCCATAACCCACATGCCCAGGATTTTGAAAGGAACAGATGTAACCTTGATAAAGGAATAAATTTGGAAGAATCAGTGATCCAATTAGCATACGTTTCGTAGGAGGTTACGCAAAAAAACCTGAGAGTGGTGAAGTGACGATAAATGTTTTGTTTGGCTTGCAGAAACCATGGATTTATACGAACTCAGTTCGTCAACAAGAGAAATTCTGCAATGCTTGTGAGTATGCCCAAGTGTTAGAATACGTGATTCACTGTTTACGTATGTGGTAATGATTCAAGTACGGAATGGATTGGCCCCCATACCGGAGACTTCTATCATGAACTATCATATGTTGATGGAAAATCAGAGAGCCTCGAAAACCATAGAAGAGTGTCGACGCGATAAGCCATAAAACCATAGAATGGTAGAATAATGGAACCCCTTTACAGGCAACCGTTGCCAATCGTAGGCTATACGGTGAGGTTCAACCCAGACCCGTTTTCTGCAGGAGAAACCATAAATTGTAGACCACCATGAGTATTTCGATAGTTGTCTAGAATGGACACGGACCTATCAGCTAAGACGATCCAATCTCGTACGTACTTCAACTTTGACGAACCAACCCACAATTTTTAGGAAAACTCTATGTTCCTGACAGAAGAGCGTTAATGAAGGAGCTATTGTAAGATATGTGAAAACACAGATATTGTCGGCACTCCAGAGGAAGTATCTAAGTTATTGGAACTGTAACCTTGCATTTTAAGTGTGGTAGCACCCCTGACCTTTCTGACCAAAACATTTACTAGAAGACCCCCAACCCCTAACCCTTTCTTGCTAGCTCCTTCGAATCTCGAGGACGAGATTCATTTTAAGTGTGGTAGGTTTGTAACATCCCAAAATTCTAAATTTTGGAATGTTATATTAAATAAATAACTATGCTTGTTGTCTGATTGTTTGTTTGATTGATTGAGTGAAACTGAGTGGAATTTGAAACTTTTGAAAATTTGGATGAGAGGGAATAAAATGACTTTCCCAAAACTATCCTCTTTGCCCTTTTTTGGATCTCAGTAAATTCAATTCCATTCCAACACCAAAACCCTAGAGGGAAGATGAAATGACTTCTTCCATTTGAAATGAAAAGGGTTTTGAAAAGAGTTGAATTTCATTTTGAGAATATTTCAAAATTCAAAACTTTATGCAACTCAATGATTTTCATGAGGGAAGATAAGATGACTTCTTCAATTATATGAAATATGAGTTGGAAGTTAAAAAAAATATCAAATTGAAAGTCATTTGAAAGTGCCTTGAAACCCCCTTTCAAATTTGAGTTTTGGAATTTGAATTCAAACTTTGGCAAATGGGAATCATTTCCAAAAAACTATGCCTGATAAATACTTGAGCAAAAGTATGAGAGGAGTAAACATGACACTCAAAAAATATCAGAGGAAAACAATGCCAAAAGTTTTGGATTCAAATTTGAGTTTTATTTGAATTTGAAAAAAATGAATTTTTATAAAGTTTGGATTTTGCCTTTGGAAAAATGTTCAAATGATAGGGAATATTCCCCTGATCATTTTGGTATATATATGTCCTATATAAAATATTTATATTTTATAAGTTATCTCTGTTTTTGTTTTTATTTTGGTATATATATGTCCAACTGGCGGGGCCAACCCAGCGCCCATCGAGGCGAGCCCAGCCAGCGCCAATGAGCCGCCCAAATAACCGACGCACCCCCTCCGCCTCGAACCTCCTACGGACCGGCCGCCCGACGCGCCGCCTCCCTCTCTCCTCACTGCCAGGCGGACCCCACCTCCTTCTCCCTCGCCCCAAGCGAGAGCGCCACCGCTCACGGAGATCCCGTGATCTCCGGGATCCACCCGATCCCCTCCCCGATTCGTTTCCCGAGCATGCCGACGCCCCCGCCCTATAAATGCCCCTCCTCACCCCATTTCCCCTCGCGGACCTCTCCCTCTCCCTCAAGGCCTCGCTGAGCCCGAGAGCGCGCCGCCATTGCCACCGTCCCGACCCACCCGGCCTCCCGACCTCGCGGACTCCACAGACCACCCCCTCGCCGCGCCGCACCCGCTGGAGCACCCGCCGACCTCCCCGACGACCGGAGCCGTCGACACACTCGCCACCGAGCCGCCGCCGCCGTCCAACGCCGGTGAGTCGCCGGACTCCACCCCCGCCGTCCGATCTCACATCCACGGCTAGGATTAGAACACCCCGAAGGGGTATGCGTTTTTAATAAAAACCGGGGTTTTCTCCGGTTCGTTGCGGTTTATTTTAAGTAGGGTTTTTTTTATTTAGCCCGGCCCGACGCGATTAACCCTAGGCCCATTTTAGTTATATTACGCTCAGTGCGTAGGTTAGGCCCATTAGGCCATTTTTTCTTTATTTTGTTTTTCTGTTTTAACAGAATAGTTTCAGATTTGAAAAATTCATATCTTTTATTCTACTTAATATTTTTGAGTGATTCTTTTTTTGTTGGTTTGCAAATTTTCTATAGTTTCTGTAGAAAATATATTTAGCTATGTTAAAATTATTTATAATTGCTCTATTTTAGATTTAGTCAGAATAGTAAATCTGCCATAAAATGAGTTAGGAAAGTTATTTTTGGATGATTCTTTTGTCCCAACTTTATTTTGACATTACCTAACCGTAGGAATTAATTTGGGTATTTTAGGAATTATAAAAAATAGTTTCTAGCAGAATCTTGTTATTCTTAATTATTTAACTAGCTACTGTTTTCTTATTATTTTAATTAGCAAATAAATTTATTTTTCACATGTGATTGATTATTCTAGGATAGTTTCTGTCACTTTATAGGATGAACTTTTATTTATAATAAATAAAACTTTTATTTTATTTTTCTTAATAGAATTTGAATTAGGCCTAATAGGAGTTTTATAATAGCTTTTAAGTTAATTATTTTTGCTCCTAGTTGCTTAATGCATTCTTTTTCTGTTAAGTTAACATAAACCCATGATTAGGTTATGTTGAGAAAATTTTTGTTATGTAAAACTATTTTTAGTTGTTGCTTGAAGTAGGAAAACTTTGAGTTGGATTTCTTTGAGTTTTCTTTTGGGTTTTGATTCGTTTGTTTTGATGTGTTATGTTACTATGCTATTGTGTTACGTGATCATATGCTATGTGCTTATTATGGTTATTGTTTGCCTCGGTAGAATTTCCGGAGTGCAAAGTTTGCTACCACGAGTCCCTAGTTTTCGAAGATCGTCAGCAAGGCAAGTTCACTTTGACCATGCTTTCATACCTATGTTTTATTGCATTTAGTGGCATCTTTGCAATCACCCCTCAAGAGTGTTATTGAATCCTTGTAGTTGAGTAGTATGCATGAGGTAGGAACCCATCACCTGTTACCAAGCCGGGACGTTATTTATTTAAATGCTACGCTATAGTAGACGGGTTGGTATGAGTACTGGAGTGGTGTGAGAATGGAGGATCTCGTCAATGACGACAACTCCATGATGGAATCTGCAAGGACTGCATCTTCAAGGCCTCAAGACTTCAAGACTCGAGACAAGAATTCAATACACACTCATTGGGTGAAGGACGGTTGTGGGCACCTGGAGAAACCGGTGGTTGGCGGGATGCATGGAGAAGCGCCATGACATCTGCGGAAAGCTTCACCCAGACTCAAAGAGACGGAAGAATACTTCATGCCCGGAATCTTACCTATGCAACCGCAAGTCATTATGGGCTCTGGCTTGGTTGACCTTAGTGGTGACTCTGGCTGGGACGGTACTAGCAGATGTAGAACTACGGTAGGATGGGATGAAGGGTAAAGTGTACAAACCTCTGCAGAGGGTTTTAAACCTAATCGATTAGCCGTGTCCCCGGTTACGGACAATTTGAGCCTCTGGACTTGGATCTATCTCGGAACTCTCAACACCGGATTGATAACTTAATTGTGGGAAACTTATGATGATTTTGGGCTATGAGACATCGGTTGGCGGAACCATGTCATGATAGAAAACTCCATAGTACAGACTTCATTTATTCCTTTGATGTAGGGAAAATAAAACCAGCTTTTACATAAAAACCCGGACACGAGCCACAAAGCCATATTGCATATAGTATAGTTTTATCATCTGTTCTTTTATTGTGATCTTGCGGTACATTCAATGTCTTGACCTACACGGCTGCAACGTATCATGTTGCAGATACTTTCTTCCGACGAGTAAGAATACGGCATGTGGTTACGGTCGACACTCAACCCGCCGATGGCGTTGATGGGACTCCACACCCGATTACTTGTTTCGCTGAGACTATTGAGGTATATATCAGTTTTACGTTATTTATACATGTGATTGCACTTTGATATATACATTGATGTCTTGTGTGCCAAAGATCTTGATCCGAGGATGGCACGGATACACAGAGGCTTGACCGTCTGAGGTCGGGTCGCTACAGATTTCCTCCAGGATCCCAGCCTCGGTAGACCAGAGCTGGATCAAAGTGTTGCCGAGAAATGCATGGTAGTCAGGAAGGATGGAGGATCTATTCAATGCCTCCTCCATCACATGTTGACACGATATCAGCTCAACCCCTCCATGGCAAGCATCTGAGGCATAGTCCTCGGTGCCCTACCCTCGGTTGATGTTGGAGGGGGGCCCTTGTTGGTCCCATGGCTGTTGAACCATGGGAGGGAGTAGGTTGGCTAAGCGTCAGGTCTTCGTGACCAGAGGAGAATTTCTCCCCCTCGTCCTTGGTACTTTTCTCCATGGGCAAGGGCTGGACCTCAGTCATAGAATATTAGTCTCCTCCCCAGCACCAGATGCTGGGGGAGGAGGGTGCGTCATAACCTCTCCAAGCCCTGTTTGAGAAAGGGAAGGAGTGGGTGCCATCTCAGAGGATCTCATGGCTAGCAAAGTCCTTGGAAAGCCAACGTTAGAGTCCTCGCCTCGCAGGTCGAATTGCACCCTGTAAAAGAAAGAAAAGTAAAGGTAGGAGCACATGACTTAGATCACATTACCAATAAAAATAAGTTTGTTAAACTACTCGCCTATGAGAAACATGGCGGTCGTGGAAGCTACATGACTCCTCAGAGGAGTACGAGCATATCTGCTCCATGGGCGCTGAGGACTGGCCTGTAGGGGCCACCGGGGCTCTCCTCAGATGCTTGGAGTCTCAAGGAGGAGCCACCACCTTGGCGTCCTCGAACGCCATCCTCCCCTCTTCCTAGCTTGGGAGGAATGAACCCCGCTTTATTCCTCCGGTTATTCAGAGGCAGAGCCGGATTCCGAGCCCTGCTGGCTCTCAATAGGGGGGTCGGAACCGCTGCCCCGTTTGGTTAGACCCTTGGCCCTAGTCTTCCTGGGCTCTTTGGGCTTCTTCAGCTTGACCACAACCACATAGGGGTCCTCGAGCAAAAGCCCCTCTAGCACGGGGCTCACAGGACCTTCCTGCTGAGGCAGCGAAGACTTGATCAACTTGACGCAGGTACACCAATCCAGCAAAACAAACATATGTTGCCAATCATTCAATTAAAGAATATGGTGAAAATAGAAATAGTGAATTAAAGTGCTAAAGACATACCCTGGTGTCCGGGCGTGCTTGGAAGAGGCTCATTTACTCTCCCTCAGTCTGGAACTTGTTGTCCTTGTCTGAGGTCTTGAATATAATCTTCCACGTACCGCCAAGGTCCTTCCCCCTAAAGAAACTTTGGATGATGGAGTCCTCGCTACCCAACACATACCTACGCAACGGAGTGGCTCAGGCTTGAATGGGATGGATTTGGCGATGGAGCATCACATGGACCATATCCACTAGGATAACACCCACGGCAATGACAACCCTAATTCACCACTAAAGCACCACCTACTCTTGGTTCCCCCAGTCGAGGTTTTTGGCCATCCATGAATTCAACCTCTTCAAAGGCACAACCGAGAAGTCGGGAACCCCCTCCTGGTCCCCCGATGGAATCTCAACCATATATAACCATTCTTCCTGCCAATCTTCACTATCTTGATGAATTTACCCTTTCTCTAGTCAACAGTGTTGAGCTTGCTGACTAGGGCCCCTCCACATTCCATAAGAATGGGATTGTTGCTGTGAGGTTTGATGCAGAACAGCTTCAGCCAGAGCCCGAAGTGGGGCTTGATGCGGAGGAAGGCTTCATAGAATGTGATGTATGTGGCTATGTGGAGGATGGAATTGGGGGCTAGATGGTGGAAATTGGAACCGGTAGAAAAATAACAGGCCCCAAAGAAAAGCGTGAAGGGGGAAACCCAAACCTCGGATGAGGTGGGAAATGAACACAACTTGCTTGCCCTCCTGAGGTGTTGGAACCCGGGACGCCGAGCAGATCTCGCTGCCAACAAGTGGGAGCGACATTTTACCACACCCGCGGATCCGTGATGTTGCCGGTGGTGACAATGGAGAGCATCAATAGCCCTCTCTTGCTCGCGGCCTTCTCCTCGGCCGCCTGAGAGGAAGATCTCTTCCCCTTGCCACCATATCTTGAGGGTGGAGGGGGTGAGGTTTGGAGATGGGAAGCAGGGTGAATCACAGATCTCCGGGCGTTAGAGCTTGGGAGTTTGAAGCAATGGAGCAGGGAAGGAAGTGTGAGGTGAATTAGATTCATTTCATCCCTTTTTATAGGCTAGAAAAAATGCCAAGGGGCCCCACATCATGCAATAAAATCTACGGGTTCCCAATGCAACGTGCAGTATATGCGTGCATAGTTTAAGGGATTCTGTTGATGATGTCACTGAAAATCAGGGGGAATGGTCCCTTTATCGATGGGACGTGCCAATAGTGGTGGTCTCGAGTCACAGTAAACTCGATGTAATGGCTATTGATGGGACCTCTTGGTTCCGCGGTGAGTGGTTGCGGTTCAGTTTCGGGTAAAAGTCGTCAGGACACAACTCGATTGTCCCACTACTCCCATGTGGCAAGCCTTCACTATTAAGTTAAGAGGGGTCTTCGTATCCAGAAAAGGTCACTACTAGGAGAAAGCTTATAGATAGAACCTTAGCAGTAGTGCGGGGATATGTTGCAACGCTACTGCTATGTATCAGTAGCGTCTGGCATGTACCAACGCTACAAGTAGGACAGTAGTAGTAGCGTTGGCCAGCCGACTAGCACTGCTGCTAAGTGGTTCCATCCTCACCCACCGGGGGTGCCTGTAGTAGTAGCGTTTGACAAAAAGCAGCACTACTACTAATCCCGTAGCAGTAGTGCGTGTCGGTGGCGCACTGCTACGCTATGTGTGCATGGTGCCAGCAGGTCGGCCCCACTTAGCAGCAACATTGGTTGATGACACACGCTACTGCAATAGAACTTAGGAGTAGCGTCGTAACCTATCCCGTGTTGCTACTATGCATAGTAGCCACCATTTCTCTCACTCCCTCTCCCCTCCCCTTTCCCTCTCCCTCCTCTACGTCCCTCACTTAGTTCTTCCCATTACTTCTCTTCCTTCTCCTACCTCTCTTCTCTCCCCATTAATTCCCCCATCCACCATATCCTCCATTAATGACCTCTCTTTATCTCTAGCTTCTTCCTCACTTTATTTGTATCTCCCTCCTTCCCTTTCCCCACTCCTACCTTCGTCTCACTAGCTAGTTGTCCCTCCCTCTCCACTAGTTAGGTAGAGCATCTCCTTCCAACTAGATCTACCCATTTTAGAAGTCGTGCATCTTCGTCCACTACTTTCGATCCCTATATATATATACATATATATATATATACATATATATATATAGATGATAGGTGAGTAAAAATTTGTGCTTCGTAAGAATGGAAATATGTGTGTTTGTGTTATGATATGCTGAGAATGTGCGTGTGGCATGAGTTGCCGGCTATGTGTATTTGTCGAATCGTGCGTGACATGAGTTGCTTATGTTTTGCCGAAATGTCGATTTATTTCTGTTTCGGTAATTTGGGCAAACTCTATATGTCATATTTTTAGGAAGGTCGTGTTAATTTTTGTATGACTTTGATGTATGCATATGCATGCATGGTAATAATTCTTTTGCTTACATGCCACACAGGAAATCATGAAGGTCAGTGGAAGGGTGGTGGAAAGATGGTTGCGATACGCGATGCACAACATCTACGCAAATAACTGGAGTGGGATTTTATGTCCGTGTAGAAAATGCAAAGTAATCGTCATCTTGGACCCCTATGAGAATGGCAGTTTGAAGGCGCACCTGCTCATGCATGGTTTCATGGGTGGCTATACTCGGTGGATAATTAAAGATGATGAGGAGGATATCCACATGGCAGGCAATAACAACATGGGGCTAGACGAAGAGATGACCGACGATGGACCCGAAGATGAGGGCACAGGACATGGCGATGGAGAAGAGGTCGGACACGGTGGAGAAGAGGCCATACACGGCGGAGAAGAGGCCGGACACGCCGCACTCTTCTATGCGACTAAGTTCAGTCGTGCAGGACCCTCATGTTTGAGACCTACTTCGCAAGAATATGACTACCGACAGAGCCGCTTCTAGAGAGGAGGCCAAGCTGGCGCAACTGGTGGGAGACTCAAAGACTCCATTGTATGACGGTTGCGATCCCAAGGTGAACTGTTTGAGTTTCATGCTCAAACTTCTAAAGACGAAGGCCAAAAACAAATGGACAGGCGCAAGCCTCAATGAGCATTTGAAGTATCTACACAATGAAGTTCTTCTCGCGGGGAATCTGTGTCCTACTACTGTCGATGAGGCCAAGAAGATCATGTGCCCACTAATCTGCCACACATTAGATACCATGCATACATCAATTATTGCATCATTTATCAGAAGGACATGCGGAAAAAACCAGCTATCCGGTGTGCAATGCTTCTTGATAGAAGAAGGCCAGAAATAAATCTGCTCAGAAAGTTGTATGGTACTTACCCATCACTCCCTGTCTGCAGTGTTATTTCATAGATCCTAAGGAAGCAAAGCTCATGCGATGGCACACGGAGAGGGTGAAGCCCGAAGACGGAGATGATCTAAAGGTGAGACGCCTCACAGATGCTAGCTAGTGGCAAGCATTCAATGCCGAATATGGATATTTTGTAGATGATGCAAGGAACAACGTACTTGGCGCGAGTACCGATGGCATGAATCCGTTTGGCAACCAAAACACCAACCATAGCACATGCCCCATGTTTTATGGATGTACAACCTCCCCTGGTTGTGCATCAAGTCAAAGTACATACACATGAGCATGCTGATTCAAGGGCTGAAACACCAGAAATAATATTAATCAGATCTGGGCTACTTGAAAGAGGAGTTAGACACGTTATGGAAAACACCGGCCAAGACATGGGACACCAACAAAGGCGACTATTTCTATATGAGAGTCACGCTGATAATGATGCTGCACGACTATCTTAGTTACAGATATGTCATAGGCCAGGTGTGCCACGGATATTGCGGATGCACCCAGTGCATGGATGATACAACATCTCAGCAGCCAACGGACGATGGAGGGTCTAGGAAAATTGTGTACATGGGGCATCGAAGATGGCTCGAGAAGGATGCCCCATGGAGAAACCATGGAGATCTATTTGTAGGATCGAAAGTATGTCTAGAGGGGGGGTGATTATACTACTTGACCAAATAAAAATCTAGCCTTTTCCCAATTTTAGTTCTTGGCAGATTTTAGCAACTTAGCACAAGTCAAGCAATCAACCTACACATGCAATTCTAAGAGTATAGAAGCGGAATGTAAAAAAATTGCATATGAAGGTAAAGGGATGAGTTTGAAGGAGCAAACGCAATGTTGGCACGGAGATTTTTTATCCGTGGTTACGATAGGTGGTGCTATCGTACATCCACTTTGATGGAGACATCAACCCACGAAGGGTAATGGTTGCGCGAGTCCACGGAGGGCTCCACCCACGAAGGGTCCACAAAGAAGCAACCTTGTCTATGCCACCATGGCTGTCGCCCACGAAGGACTTGCCTCACTAGGGTAGATCTTCACGAAGTAGGCGATCTCCTTGCCCTTACAAACTCCTTGGTTCAACTCCACATCTTAACGGAGGCTCCCAAGTGACACCTAGCCAATCTAGGAGACACCACTCTCCAAGAAGTAACAAATGGTGTGTTGATGATGAACTCCTTGCTCTTGTGCTTCAAATGATAGTCTCCCCAACACTCAACCCTCTCTCACAGGATTTGGATTTGGTGGAAAGAAGATTTGAGTGGAAAGCAACTTGGGGAAGGCTAGAGATCAAGATTTATGTGGTTGGAATGGAATATCTTGACCTCAACACAAGTGTAGGTGGTTCTCTCTTAGAAAATATGTGTTGGAAGTGTAGGCATATTCTGATGGCTCTCTACATGAATGAAGAGTGGGTGGAGGGGTATATATAGCCTCCACATAAAATATAACCGTTACACACAAATCACCAAACTCGGTGGGACCGATTCAAAGAACTCGGTCAGACTGATTTGGTTCATAATGTGACCGTTAGGTGTTTTGGTGGGACCGACTAGATCAGCTCGGTGGGACCCATGTGCTAGGGTTAGGGTAAATCCAAAACTTGGTTTCACGAAATACTCAAACTCGGTGGGACCGATTTGGGTAATAAGCGAAACAGAGAGTTAGCCAAGCAAACTCGGTGTGGCCGATTGCGTAACTCGGTGGAACCGAAATTTTTACAATGGGCAACACAGAGTTTGCAAGCCCATCTCGGTGAAACCGAGATCCCATCGATGAGACCAAATTGATTAGGGTTTCTGGCAGTGGCTATGTTAACTGAACTCGGTGGCTCCGGATATGAAATTTCGGTGGGGCCGAGTCGGAATTTTTGGTTTGGGACATATGTGGATATGAGAAAGTAGAGGAGGGTTTTGGAGCATATCACTAAGCATTTTGAGCAAGAACCTCATTAAGCAACACCTCATCCCTTCTTAATAGTATTGGCTTTTCCTATAGACTCAATGTGATCTTGGATCACTAAAATATAAAATGTAGAGTCTTGTGCTTTGAGCTTGAGCCAATATTTTGTCCTTAGCATTTTGAAGGGTCCACTTTCTAATCCATGCCATGCTAATCATTGAGCTTTCCTGAAATATTCATCTTGGAATAGCATTAGCTCAATGAACTATATGTTGTTAGGAATTACCAAAACCACCCAGGGATAGTTGTACTTTCACTATTCAATGGTGAGGCTAAGCATCGAGGACCTCCATGTAAGAGGAGCAACACCGAAATAGATGAGCTGTTGAAAAACTGGGAACAGTGCCCCGCACCGGGAAAGATGAAAAAGGCGTCAGAGCCACTGCTGAAGGTATGGAAGATGAGGTCTGTTTTCTGGGACATGGAGTACTGGCTCAAACTCGACATGCCTCATTGCCTTGATCAAATGCATGTCACTAAGAATGTCCTTGATAGCTTGCTTGCAATAGTGATGACCATGCTAGATAAGACCAAGGATGGGCCGAAGGCAAGAAGAAACTTGGAAGATTTGAACATCGAGGAAGATCTCCACATGCCACCCCGTAAAAAGTCAGAGGAGACGAAGGCGGGGGACAGGTGTAAACAAGTCGACAAGAAGGAAGAGAATTATTTCCCCCTTCTTGCTTCTCCTTACGTTCGAAGGAGATCGACCAATTCTTCAAGTGCCTTACCGGAATCAAAGTTAGTTCCGGTTACTATGGGAAGATAAGTAGATTTCTAGAAAAGGTTCAGCAGGATGAAGTCTCATGACTGTCACGTGATGATGATGCAGATCCTTCTGGTTGCCCTTAGACGGATAATGGACAAGCACGTCTATGAGACGCTTACTGGTCTCTGCAACTTTTTCGATGTTATCTCCCGAAAGTAGATCAATGTGAAGCAACTCCAAAGTCTATAGGAAGACATCATTGTCATACTAAATGAGCTTGAGATTTACTTCCTGCCTCATTCTTTGACTTCATGGTGCATCTGTGTGTCCACGTTGTGGACGACATCATCAACCTCGGGTCGTCATTCCTTCACAACATGATTTTGTTCGAGAGGATGAATGGGGTCATCAAATGATTCGTCCGTAACATGTCCTGTCCAGATGGAAGCATCGTCCAGAGCTATCTAACCCAAGAGTGCATCTCCTTCTGCGAGGATTATCTAGGCGTCGAAAACCCTGTTGTTGGTTTGCCCGTCAACAAGCACCTTGGGAGACTCGGAGCAGAAGGTCACATGAACGGCCAAAGGAATTGCATGTGAACCACTCAAGTCGACGCAACGACTTTGACATAACAAACTTAGTAGTGCTACAACACTTAGACGTGGTAGATCCTTTCGTGACACTATACAAACAAACCATCACAAAGAAGTACCGTGATCATGGGCTACACAAGATGAATGCCGAAGTTACTAGAGAGCACAACTCCACTTTCTTGTGTTGGTTCAAAGAGCATCTTCTTGCTAATCCGCCGGAAGAGGACAGTGCGGAAGGATTGCGCATGCACGCCTGTAACATCCCAAAATTCTAAATTTTGGAATGTTATAAACAAATAGATAGTTTTGATTGATTGTTTGATTGATTGACTGAAAGTGAGTGAATTCATAACTTTTGAAAGTTAAATGAGAGGGAATAAAAGGACTTTCCCAAACTTTCATTTTGCTTTTATGATCTTCGGGAATTCAAATTCTTTTCATCACAAAAACCCTGGAGAGAAGATGACATGACTTCTTCCATTTATTTAAATGACAAGGGGTGTTGAAAATATTTGAATTTCATTTGAGAATATTTCCAATTCTGGAACTTTATGCAACTCAATGATTTTCACGAGCGAAGGTAAAACGACTTCTTCAAAACATATGAAATATGAGTTGGGAGTTTCAAAGAATTAAATTCAAAGTTCCTTTGAATTTATTTTCAATTTGGAGTTACTTGAGTTTTATTCAAATTATTTTTCTCCAAAAATAAAATATATGGAAAATAGGGTAACATGATTCCCTACATCAGAAAATAGGAGGGAAATTAATTTGAAATCATTTTGGTATTTTTAAAATGATTTTCAGTGGATTTTATTAGGGCAGTAGCACTGTTTGTTTTATTTGAATTTGTGTGTATTTTGTTTGAAGCTAAAATAATGTCCATGTTGTAGGAAATCTTTTTCTGAAAATTTTGATATATTATATGCCTATATAATATTTCTATTTATTGTATTTTATTTTATTTTTATTTGTCTGTTTTATTTTAAAAAAAAATACTCCCGCCGAACTGGGCCGGCCCAGCCAACCGGCCAGGCCAAGGCCCAGCCCAGCGCGCCCTCGCCACCGACCCCGGGCGGAGTCCCACCTGAACACGCCGGCCGCCGCCGACATGACCGAACCGGCCACCCCGCCGCCTTGCCCCCTCCTCCACGCCACCACCTCGCCCGACGTCCTTAAAAGGACGCCGCCCCGGGCCCCGTCTCTCCTCTCTCCTCTCGCTCGCCGCCCCGCCGCCCAAGTCGCCGATGCCGGCGAGATCCGCCACCGCGCCGCCGCCCGAAGCCGCCACCCTCGCCGCCTATGTCCACCGCCGTCGCCACCACCGCACCGCCGCCCAGCGCCGCCTCCCCATGCGCCTCGCCGTCTCCTCCGACGACCGGAGCCGCCCGCCGGAGCCCCGAGCCGTCTCGCCGGAGTTTGACCTCGCCGCCGCCGCCGGTTTTCTTTGCAAACCGCCGCGAACCGGTATAAACCGACCCCGGTTCTTTTCTTTAAAGATCGGTTTTTTAGGGTTTCGGTTTTGTTTAAAAAACCCGTTTTTTTATTTGGTTAGTTTATATAGTGAGCGTTCGCTGTTTAGATCTCCTTAGCGAACGGTTTTCGTCGGTTTAGGTTCTGTAGCGAGCGTTCGCTCGATAGATTTTTCTTTTATTTTTAATTTCCGTCAGGGACCTATCCGTAGTGTTATTTTTATAGACTAGTCCCCAATTTTCAAACGATCATAACTTTTTACTCGTTTATCCAAATCCAACGAAACCAACGCTCACGTCTTCGTTACGATCTCCTCTATCCAGTAATCCAACTCAAACATGTTTTTGAAAGTATAAAATTTGAATTAGATCAGATTTGAATTTGAACTTTGTTTGATCATAACTTGAGTTTCGTAACTCCGATTTAGTTGAATCTTTTTGCAAATCGAAGCTCTTAACCTAAACTTTCTGATAATGCCAAATACACATGGTTTTGGTACTGTTAGAAATTGTTTTATGTTGCAAGAGTTATTTGATTGGTTTTGATGTTTTCCGAATTGTTTCTTCGTTCTTTCTGATGTTTTGAGTGATTGCTTATGTGTGGCTACTGTTGATTGCTTACGATAGATTGACCGGAGTGTGACGAGTAGAACTATCAAGAGTTTTTGAGTGCGAATCATCTTCATCAACATTGCAGGCAAGTGACACTTGATCATATCCTTTCTACTACCCAGTTTTTATGCATTAGATCAATCCTCAAACATTGCATGATTAGGATCTAATTAAATTGTGGGATGGGAAGTAGATGAGGTAGTAACTATTACCTGTTTTACTTATGAAACCTTGGGAGTTACTTCTACGTTTGCTTATTATGCTATGCTATGCTAGTAGACGTGGATTGGGTGAGTGTATTCCATGACAGATGTGAGATTGTTAAATTAATGGTTTATTTAAGGTGGCAACTTAAACACACATCTGGGTGGATTGAGGCACCTGGTTTCTATCAGGACTTGCCTGTTTTTCTTCGGACCGCCACCTGTGCTCAAAGGGATCATAAGATCATTCATACTAGTAACTTCCGTGTGCAGCCACAAGCCATTATGGGCTCGCATAGTTGATTAAGTCGTGTGAACTCTTACGGTGGTAGACTAGCTGATGTAGGGGTTGTAGGTGGTACGGTCTACCCATCGTAAGGTGCAAACGCTTCCGAAAGACTATGTCTCGGTCATCCGTCTCTCAAACACCATGTAGTGCGAGAAACCAAACGGAGGCGATCGAGTCTTGTGGGGAAAAGTGCGCAAACCTCCGCAGAGTGTATAAACTAATCATGATTAGCCGTGTCCCTGGTTATGGACATCTTGAGTATCTAGTACTTGGATTATCCTATTGATCTCATCACGTTACTTAATATAATTTGCTTGGGTTTAATGAGTACTTTTAGTTGGGATTGAGAATGCTGTCAACCATTCTCAATGTTTCACAACCACCATGATAGTTAAATAAATTTATTCCTTTGCAAGAGGGAAAATTGGCTTTTCGCAAAAACTGTAACCATAGAGCTTTCCACCAGCCATATATGCATGTAGTATAGCCTATTCTTTCATTACTCTCTATGTGTTACATTGCCAAGATATTCCATGTCTTGACCGTTTCGGGCTGCAACTTTTCATGTTGCGAGACTTTTCGAACGACAGTAAGTGAAACGTTAGGGTTACGATTTCCTATCCTCAACTTTGCCGTTGGTGTTGATGGGAATCCACAACCTTGTTGCTTCCGCTATATTTTGGATCGAGGTAATAGTATTTACGCTACTTTATACATGTGATTTACCTCTGTTATAAATCCTTCGAGTATTGTGTGTGTCAGCATACCGATCCAGGGATGACACTAAGCACAGAGACTTGATCCATTCGGGTCAGGTCGCTACAAGATGGTATCAGAGCACATGATGACTGTAGGACGTGACCCTAGAAACTAGCAAGCCCAATAGAAAGATTTTTCTCTACAACTTTCTTTTCAAAAGAATCTTTTACCTCTCTTCTTTTCTGAGCTTATTCAAATATTCCCTTTTAGTGAGACCATACCCCTTTTCCCTTTTGACCACTCGAAGATTCGACCGATGAGACCACTCCAAGGAGATAAGATATCGGACAACTAAGACCATATGGAATGAAGAGGATTTTACCGTGTAAACGGAAACTACAACGGTGAAGACTCCGAAGACTAGGAGAATTTGAAGGCTTTGAAGAATTTTCGGATGTGTATGACCTAGGAAGGTTACGCTTATGGAATTGAGAGATTATGGAAGTAATCAATACCCGAGATTAAGGTGTATTGGAGTAAGACCAGGATCTGGAGTATTACATCAAGGAGTTTAAGATGGATCTGCAGGAAGCCGTATTTGACAAGGAGGCAATTCATGAAGAATTCAGGAACCTGAAACTGAAAGTAGACAAGCTGAGGAGCAAAACCTTGAGACATCAAAGATTTGTCAAGAACTGAAGGATAGTAGGACCATGGTTCATGTCAAGGAAGTTGAAACCAGAAGTTTGGAATGCAACTCCAGAAATATTAAAGGACGTCGCGAGAGACTTCATGTCAACAGAGATGATTTGGCAAAAGAACTTGAGAAGGACAAGCACGAATAGAAGAAGCCGTTGGAGACATGAACAAGACTTGAAGAGTTTGATGACTTTGAGATCTATTGACCATTAGTAGACCAAACCCTTGTTATATACCTACGTTAGATGCGACGATTGTGAGCTGTCATTTGATTGATGTTTTTTCCGACAGCCACAATAAAATCTATCTTTCAAAACTTTTGTTTGTATGGTGTGCATCCCTCTCTATCTCTCTTATCCCACCCCAAACCCATGGACCCCATTTGAGGATGAATGGAGATGATCTTGTATTTTCTGGACTGATGAGTCAATTGGAGACAATCCGATGGATTCAGAACATGGAGGATCGCATGGAGAATAACACTATAGTCGAAAAGGATATGACCCAGCATGCTCTTGAGTGCTTTGAAAGAGGTGCTGCTATTTGGTGGAGGATGTACCAAACCATCAATGGATTGCAAGGAGTAACCACTTGGAAAGAATTAAAGTTGACTTTGCTAAAGTCTCGGTTTGTGTCCCAGAAATTGAGGCCTTATGGAAAGGATATGAAGAAACCTTGTGCATACAATCTTTGTGGAGAAATAGGATACAACCATAAAGAAAACAAGGACGAATACCCTCATAATCGGAGGATTATCAAAGGAGTTAGCCGAGGATTTTCAGGGAACTTCGATTGGAGATTGTTCCCAAAGGTTTTATTGCAGCAATGGAAGTTCAGTCCACATTGCTGGGAAAGATCTGTGAAGCTCAGAAGGATGACAAAGAGATTGTTGAGGTAAAAGTAGAGGATGATCAAAGGAAAGGCCAAAGGTTTTCGTAAGGATGAGTATGACACCTTATGGTTCGAGGACCGTGTATATGTGCCTAATAATGCAAAGATCATGAAGTTAATACTTCAGGAGGCTCATGACTCATCATACTCGATTCGCCTTGGAAACACCAAGATGTATTTGGATTTGAAGGAGTGTTTCTGGTGGACTGGTATGAAGAAGGATATTATGGAGTATGTAGCCGTATGTGATGTATGTCAGAGAGTGAAGGCAGAACATCAGAAGCCAGCAGGAGTACTATAGCCTATGCCGATACCCGAATGGAAGTGGGATAAGCTTGGCATGGATTTCATTACTGGATTTCCCAGAACCCGAACGAGACATGATTCTATCTGGGTAGTAGTTGATTCGCTTGACCAAAGTGGCTCACTTTATCCCAGTGAAAACCACCTATACAAGTGCGAAGTTGGCCAAGATATATTTGACCAGGATCGTATGTCTGCATGGAGTTCCAAGGACCATCGTAGAGGAACACAATTTACCTCAAAGTTTTGGAATCAGCTGCACCAGACTTTGGGTACTAGGCTAGAGTTCAGTACAACCTTTCATCCGCAGACAGATGGACAAACTGAGAGAGTAAATCAGATTCTGGAGGACATGTTGAGAGCTTGTGCGCTAGATTATGGATCTAGTAGGGATGATAAATCTACCTTACGCGGAGTTCTCATACAACAACAGTTACCCAGCCAGTTTGAAGATGGCCCCTTTTTAAGCTTTGTATGGGAGAAGGAGCCAGACACCATTGATATGGGATCAAGTTGGAGACCGTCAGTTGTTTGAACCAAATGTGATCAAGGAGTCAGAAGAGAATGCTAAGTGGATTCGAGATAGACTGAAGGTAGCTCAGTCCAGGCAGAATATTTATGCATACTCAAAAATGCAAGGAGGTAGTCTATGAAATCGGAGACAGAGCATATCTTTGTGTGCCACCTCTGCGAGGAGTTAAACGATTTGGAGTTAAGGGAAAGTTAGCCCCGAGATTTGTAGAACCATACCGAGTTTGGAACGTATGGGAGAATTGGCTAACAAGTTGGAGTCACCCGAAGGACTGTCAGGAGTTCATGATGTGTTTCACGTTTCCCCGTTGAAGAAGTGCCATGCAGAGATGGCCAGAATTTCCCTGTAAGGACGCTTGACCCTGGAAAGGATAATGATGTTCCATGAAGTGGAGTATGGACTTTATAAGTATAAGTTTTATCTCGGTACGTGGGATATCCCACGAGGATGAAGAGATGAATTACTACTGGATATAAAGGAGGTATGATGTTGGAACAATGGATCAATGGAAATTCCATGATGAGTCTGAGTAATTATGTCCTAGTTTGGTGCAAATAGAAGGAATGAAGACATTACAATTGGATGGATTTTAAGTATGTTAGGAAGATGGAATTGAATGTTGGGATAATGATCAGTTGCCCAGATGATGTGTTCAAGGATTTTAAGTGATGAGATGGGCCATAACCCACAGGCCCGAGGACCTGCCAAGAAGCAAGCACACTTTTGCTGAAGGAAAAATCCTGGAAGAAGTTACGATATTACCGACCGACGATTCTATAGGAGTTTACGCAAAACCTAAGAGTTGTTAAGGAGTGATAGATGTTTCTTTGGCTTGCAGAATCAATGGATTTATTCGAACTTGGTTCGTCGACAAGAGAAATTCTGCAATGCTCATGAGGATGACCGAGTGTTAGAATGCGAGATTCGCTAAACCATGTATAAGGTAATGATTTGGGTGCGGGATGGATTGATCACCATACCGACTTACTCTTATTATTCGCTTTGCTATATGGGATGGTAAATCTGAGTGACTTACCTATAGCAGAGAGGCGACGATATTAAACCTTGTTTAAACCTTAGAATGGTATAGGTATTTTTTTCCTTGTACAAGGCAGCTTTAGCCAACCGTAGGTTATACGGTGAGGTTCAACCCAGACCCGTTTTCTGTAGGACAAGCCATAAATTGTTGACCACCATGAGATATCGATAGTTGTTTAGTATCGGCGCCAGACCCGTCAGCTATGAAGACCCAGTTTCGGTATAACCTTACCAAGAGGAATGGACAAAAGTATTGAGGAAAAGGTTATGCCACTGCCAAAAGAGCCCAGAGAAGTAATTATCCAGAGGATCTGAGAAGACCGACATTGTTAGTAATAAGGATGGAGTATATGAGCTTTGATGGAACTGTAACAATGCTTCTAAGGGTGGTAGCACCCGAGACCCTGAAGATGATCGATGGATTTCTGAGAAGACCCCCAAACCCTAACCTATTTCTTTCTAGCCTCTCCGAATCTCGAGGACGAGATTCATTTTAAGGGTGGTAGTTTGTAACATCCCAAAATTCTAAATTTTGGAATGTTATAAACAAATAGATAGTTTTGATTGATTGTTTGATTGATTGACTGAAAGTGAGTGAATTCGTAACTTTTGAAAGTTAAATGAGAGGGAATAAAAGGACTTTCCCAAACTTTCATTTTGCTTTTATGATCTTCGGGAATTCAAATTATTTTCATCACAAAAACCCTGGAGAGAAGATGACATGACTTCTTCCATTTATTTAAATGACAAGGGTGTTGAAAATATTTGAATTTCATTTGAGAATATTTCCAATTCGGAACTTTATGCAACTCAATGATTTTCACGAGCGAAGGTAAAATGACTTCTTCAAAACATATGAAATATGAGTTGGGAGTTTCAAAGAATTAAATTCAAAGTTCCTTTGAATTTATTTTCAATTTGGAGTTATTTGAGTTTTATTCAAATTATTTTTCTCCAAAATAAAATATATGGAAAATAGGGTAACATGATTCCTACATCGGAAAATAGGAGGAAATTAATTTGAAATCATTTTGGTATTTTTAAATGATTTTCAGTGGATTTTATTAGGGCAGTAGCACTGTTTGTTTTATTTGAATTTGTGTGTATTTTATTTGAAGCTAAAATAATGTCCATGTTGTAGGAAATCTTTTTCTGAAAATTTTGATATATTATATGCCTATATAATATTTCTATTTATTTTATTTTTTTTATTTTTATTTGTCTATTTTATTTTAAAAAAAAAATACTCCCGCCGAACTGGGCCGGCCCAGCCAACCGGCCAGGCCAAGGCCCAGCCCAGCGTGCCCTCGCCACCGACCCCAGGCGGAGTCCCGCCTGAGCACGCTGCCGCCGGCCGGCCCGTGACCGACCCGCCACCCGCCGCCTTGCCCTCCTCCACGCCACCACCTCGCCTGACGCCTTAAAGGACGCCGCCTGGCCCCTGCTCTCTCTCCTCTCGCTCGCCGCCTCGCGCCAAGTCGCCGCCCGGGCGAGATCCGCCACCGCGCCGCCGCCAAGCCGCCACCTCGCCGCTTATGCCCACCGCCGCCGCCACCACCGCACCACCCGCCAGCGCCGCCTCCCGTGCGCCTCGCCGTCTCCTCCGACGACCGGAGCCGCCCGCCGGAGCCCCGCGCCGTCTCGCCGGAGTTTGACCTCGCTGCCGCCGCCGGTTTTCTTTGCAAACCGCCGCGAACCGGTATAAACCAACCCCGGTTCTTTTCTTTAAAGATCGGTTTTTTTTAGGGTTTCGGTTTTGTTTAAAAAACCCGTTTTTTTTATTTGGTTAGTTATATAGTGAGCGTTCGCTGTTTAGATCTCCTTAGCGAACGGTTTTCGTCGGTTTAGGTTCTGTAGCGAGCGTTCGCTCGATAGATTTTTCTTTTATTTTTAATTTCCATCAGGGACCTATCCGTAGTGTTATTTTTACAGATTAGTCCCCAATTTTCAAACGATCATAACTTTTTACTCGTTTATCCAAATCCAACGAAACCAACGCCACGCCTTCACATTTATCTCCTCTATCCAGTAATCCAACTCAAACATGTTTTTGAAAGTATAAAATTTGAATTAGATCAGATTTGAATTTGAACTTTGTTTGATCATAACTTGAGTTTCGTAACTCCGATTTAGTTGAATCTTTTTGCAAATCGAAGCTCTTGACCTAAACTTTCTGATAAGGCCAAATACACATGGTTTTGGTACTGTTAGAAATTGTTTTATGTTGCAAGAGTTATTTGATTGGTTTTGATGTTTTCCGAATTGTTTCTTCGTTCTTTCTGATGTTTTGAGTGATTGCTTATGTGTGGCTACTGTTGATTGCTTACGATAGATTGACCGGAGTGTGACGAGTAGAACTATCAAGAGTTTTCGAGTGCGAATCATCTTCATCAACATTGCAGGCAAGTGACACTTGATCATATCCTTTCTACTACCCAGTTTTTATGCATTAGATCAATCCTCAAACATTGCATGATTAGGATCTAATTAAATTGTGGGATGGGAAGTATATGAGGTAGTACCTATTACCTGTTTTACTTATGAAACCTTGGGAGTTACTTCACGCTTGCTTATTATGCTATCCTATGCTAGTAGACGTGGATTGGGTGAGTGTATTCCATGACAGATGTGAGATTGTTAAATTAATGGTTTATTTAAGGTGGCAACTTAAACACACATCCTGGGTGGATTGAGGCACCTGGTTTCTATCAGACTTGCCTGTTTTTCTTCGGACCGCCACCTGTGCTCAAAGGGATCATAAGATCATTCATGCTAGTAACTTCCGTGTGCAGCCACAAGCCATTATGGGCTCGCATAGTTGATTAAGTCGTGTGAACTCTTACGGTGGTAGACTAGCTGATGTAGGGGTTGTAGGTGGTACGGTCTACCCATCGTAAGGTGCAAACGCTTCAAAGACTATGTCTCGGCCATCCGCTCTCAAACACCATGTAGTGCGAGAAACCAAACGGAGGCGATCGAGTCTTGTGGGGAAAAGTGCATAAACCTCTGCAGAGTGTATAAACTAATCATGATTAGCCGTGTCCCCGGTTATGGACATCTTGAGTATCTAGTACTTGGATTATCCTATTGATCTCATCACGTTACTTAATATAATTTGTTTGGGTTTAATGAGTACTTTTAATTGGGATTGAGAATGCTGTCAACCATTCTCAATGTTTCACAACCACCATGATAGTTAAATAAATTTATTCCTTTGCGAGTAGGGAAAATTGGCTTTTCGCAAAAACTGTAACAGAGAGCTTTCCACCAGCCATATATGCATGTAGTATAGCCTATTCTTTCATTACTCTCTATGTGTTACATTGCCAAGATATTCCATGTGCTGACCCGTTTTGGCTGCAACTTTTCATGTTGCAGACTTTTCAGACGACGAGTAAGTGAAACGTTAGGGTTACGATTTCCTATACTCAACTTTGCCGTTGGTGTTGATGGGAATCCACAACCTTGTTGCTTCCGCTATATTTTGGATCGAGGTAATAGTATTTACGCTACTTTATACATGTTATTTACCTCTATTATAAATCCTTCGAGTACTGTGTGTGTCAGCATACCGATCCAGGGATGACACTAAGCACAGAGACTTTATCCATTCGGGTCAGGTCGCTACAACGCCTTAGCACATGGCCATGTGGCCAACCTCGCAACTTATCAGGCATACGATATCAACGAATAGACATTCTACAAGGAGGCCAAAGACATAGACAGTGATTACCAGAAGTCAGGGGTGACGATGGAATGCATGACCGGGGAAAACAGCACAACTGGAAGATTCTACGGAAGGGTCAAAGAGATCTGGGAGCTTGACTACGCTGGATTGCGCAGTGGGACAATGTTCCGTGTCAGATGGGTTAAGGCCGTGGAAAGAGAAAACCGGTTTTCACTACCATGTCTATAACCAATGCGAAGAGCACAACTACCATGAACGTCATCGCCAAAATCGAGCCATGGGTACATGCTAAGCACCTGACACGATGCTTCTTCATAACCGACCCGAGCAATCCCAGCCGTGTTGTCATGAGGAGAGGCAAAATGTGCATCATCAGAATGGATGGAGTCGCTAACGAGGAAGACTACGACTTGTATGGCAACCCAGTGAGGGAAGATGATGATGACGATGAAGCATATGTCAAAATAAGAAGCAAGACTACATTACCTAATAAAAATCATACTCCATGGAAAAGGAAAAGTCACAACGAGGGGCTCAATTATTCGGCAGCAAACAAGAAAGGAAAGAAGCTCACTCAAAAACGACAACGTCGATGCTGAGAAACCATCATTTATATATATGTTCCTATTTTATATACGCACTTAACCGTTATTGGTCAAATGATGTAATATATATCGCCTTAGTTATATACATTGTATCCCCTTCCCACCATGCATATACATATACAATTCCGGCTCGATCGTCTTTCAGAAGAGAAAAAGAAAAGGTAAACCAAAAAGAGAATAAAAGAAAAGAAAAAGTAAACCAAAAAGAAGAATAAAAGAAAAGAAAAAGTAAACCAAAAAGAAAAAGAAAAGAAAAGAAAATGAAAAGGAAAAAGGAAAATGAAAAGAAAAATAAAAAGGAAAAAGGAAAGGAAAATGAAAAGAAAAAGGAAAAGAATAGAAAAAAGGAGATAGGAAAAAAGGAAAATGAAAAGAAAAAGAAAAGAAAAAAGGAAAGGAATAGTAGTAGCGCTGGTTTCAAACCCATGCTATAGCTTAGTTAGCTATAGCGCGGGTTGGGAACCCGCACTACCGCTATTTTGACTTAACCCCCAGCGCATGGGCTTCCCTCTCATTTCTCCCCCAAATATCCCCCAATCTCCACTCCTCCCTGTCGTTGTCGCCGTCGTCGTGCCCCCGCCGTCTTCATCAGCGCTCCACTACTGCTGTCATTACGGCCCCTCCCTCGCCATCGCTCGATCCCCGACCCTGGCGCCTCGTGCCCGAGCCCCAACGCCCGATGCCGATGACCTCCACACCTCTTTCACGCCCTCGGCCACTCCGACCTCCTCCTACCTACCTACCTCCGCCAACGCCTGCGGTGACCACGCCTACACCTCCTCCTCCTCCCTACCTCTGCCTAGCTATGTTTCCTAGGGTTCATGCAATTTTAGGGTTCATTAAATTAGCTAGGGTTCTTCAAATGTTTATGTAGTTGTAGATGCTTAAGTAGGTTTAGATGCATAAGTATTTGTAGTTGTTGTGGACAGAAGATTGCGGTTCATCCAATGTTTATAAAAAATCATTTTAGAGAAAAAATAGTTTAGAGCAAAAATTCAATATATAAATAAGCTTGTTGTGCACCCAATGTAGTTGACTAAATATATTTTTAATTAGGACAATATGACAGAGTTGCTGTTGACCCAATGCTCTAGGGTTTATAGGTAATTTTATTCAATTTCTATATTTTCTTGAAGTGGCCGCATTATATGGAAATTTGAATTGTTCGATTGTGCCCAACAGCCCAAGTGGCCTATGAATGTGCCCAAGTGGCCTTTTGTTGTTCGCAGGGATATTATGCGAGTGGCATGTGTTTTGCCGGAATGTTGATTCATTTTCATTCTGGCAAATTTCAGGCACTCGATTTGTCCACTTTTTAGCAAAGTTCATGCCGAAATTTTCCATGAATTTCGGCATGACTTGTGTTAGAAACTAGGGCATATCGAGTGCCCGAGATTTGCTGGAACGGGAATGAATCTACATTCCAACAAAACATAGGCCCTTTTTTATGTCATTATCCATTTTATTAGGTCTAGAATTAAACGAGCAGACTTAATCGTAGGAACCATGGCTAACAACGACGAAGGCAGGGGTCCTAGTAACTGTGAAGACGTCTATGAGGCGGCACACAATTTTTCGACTATATGGACGAACAACGGTTGTTGTAGGCGCCCTATCACATCGGAGCGTTGCACCGACACCGACACCGGCGCCGAGACCGACATCGACGCTGGCGAATTAGCCGGTAAAGAACCAAAGGCGAAGAGGGTATGACGCCCAAACCAGCTCGGCACCGGAAGACTGGTGGTCACGACGGTGGACCAAGGCAATTTCGAGCCATCAAAGCCCGAGGAAGCACGTAGTTGCTACAACAATCAAATAGGATGCATCCTACAGGAAACCGCCACCATCAACGACGAAAACTTAAGGAAGATACCAAATATGGAGCACTTCCTCCAAACAAATTTGCACCAGAGATTCCTGTTCCTCGACCAGGATGAAACCGAATCACCATGGCTAGACAAGGAAATGAAGAAGATAAACAACAGATCCATGAGCAAGTCTAGCAACGCGCTGTCCGCCTAGAAAGTAAGGGTGAAAAGAGAGATCACCAAAAAAGAACCCTACTCCGAGATTGTTAAGGAAAATATGACAGTTACAGAAGAGCAGTTCAAAATAATCAAGGCGGCTTGCGCTATCCAAGCTACCAAGGAAAAGTCGGAGTACATAAAGAAGATTCAGGAAAGGAACATGGGTTACAACCGCCTCGGAAGCCATGGTTGCTCGGGAAAGGGGCACATATGGGCCAAGGAGGACCCAAAACAAGAAATTCTAGGGCTCCCAAACCCCTTGGTGGAGTTCACCGCCCCGCAGGAGCATGACTTCATCAGGGCCCAATACACTTGGGACCCAGTAAATAAGGTTTTCAAAACGGACACGCCCACCAGGGAGTTCATGAGACTGGTGGTAATTATTATTTTACCACCTTATTTTAGCTTCTAATCAATTCGACTACATGTTTAGTCACATTTGTAAATGATCCACGTTCCTTTTGCAGAAAGAGCAGCACAGGCTTGAGGACGAAAATGACTCATCGTTTGAGTCGTCGGCGAGGCCCAAGTGGGACACCCCTTTCAACCGGGCCTTGAACATAATGAAAGGACTCCCGTTGGACAAACGGCCGTCATATGGACGTGTGCACGCTGTCGGAGACGGTGCCACGTGGAAGTACTACTACCATGAGGACGCCGAGGAGAGAAAGCAGAGATGGAAGTTAAACGGAATGAACATCATCAAGAAGGTTGAGATTGCGGTCAATAAGAGAACAACTGAGACCAAAGAAGTGATACGACCTGATTTGTGAGCGAGGCAGTCAAAGTAGCGGTAGCTGCCTATAGATATGAATTTGTAGATCGATTGGTGCCTTGATTCCGGCTATTATCGATTGGATGAAGCAACATCCAAATAAAGAGGAAGCGAACTTCCCCTTCCCGGATTCGTCGGGAGAAACTCGGTGAACGTCACACCAGCACCTACTCATGCAACTGCACTTGCTCCCGCACTTGCTCATAGTAGCCAGTCCTCCGTCGCCGGCATGCTCGGCAGGGCTGCGTCTTGGGCTGAGCTCGACGCCCTCATGGTACCTACCTGTCACACCGACCCTCTTCAACATATATATAATCTTCCGTTTTTGTTGCCTTTTAAATGTCTGACATCGCAGACATGTCTTCGCAGGCTGACGAAACTCCATGCACCATACTGTACACCATTAATGACCATAAGGTGGACATGGGAAAGGCAATGATAGTGAAGTCGAAGGAACGCTCGTTCCATAGCCGGCTGATGCCCCTGGCGTCTTCAAGGTTTCCGTGGCGTACCACGAGAATTTGGCTCATCCGATACCACTAGGGGGAGATGACGATGAGACCTCGCCGCGGCTTGGTGATTGCAAGAGTTGGGTTATGTTGTGGCCGAAGAGCCTCCTTCATCTAGAGGCGGCCGGGAGCACACCAACGACAACACCTCAGCAAGGTATGAACACCGCCCACCTACCCAATTAGCGGCGCCTATCGTCTCGGTGATAGCGGACGACGTGAGGAAGAGGCTCCATTAGTGGCTGATGACATCGCCACCATCGAAGGAGCAATGGATGATGTCATGGACAAGGATGATGACCCTCTACGGTTTCTCAGTACCGACGGCTATGACGACGGAGGTTTGATGGCTTAGCAGTATGACTCAGGCTTTGAGCATGATGAGTTGCCTGAATTGCCAAAGTAGGAACATCTTAAGGCTGATTGCAATTGTCTCTCTTCATAGCAATCCTCGCAGGACACACCTCTAGATGCCGCCTCAACCCAGGATCAACAGCGTGAGGGTCGTGCAATGCTGAGCCCGACAACACTGGGGGCGATCGTCTGGGACGGTATGTTAGGCTCAGTTCTAGTACCCAAGACGCATAGGAAGAGACCAAGGAAAGGCCCTACTGGCGCCAAAGCTGCTTCTATCAGCCAGCCACCTGCGTAGCCTCGGGTTGCAGACTGTATACCTATCAAAAGTACGGCAAAATTCCAAGTCCCCGGTGATCCAATCCTACCTAAGGCATTGCTAGGGGGCATAGATGGCAATCAAAGGAGACTTCATGATGATGTTTTGTTGAGAGAGAAAAGCCTTCTCATCTTGAAAATCCAGGATACCCACTCTATGTGGTTAACATGCCGCAACAAAGGTTGTCCGTCCAGACATTCCCCACGGATAAGTTCTTCCTTTGATTTGATTACCTCTTCGACATGTTTCACATGACAAAGCTAGATTTTACGTTCGTCCTCCTTTATGCCTTGTACATGAACTACATCATCAGGTGCAAGCAAATATCTTATATCTCAGTCACAGACCCGTACTTTATGCACAAGGCCTTCTTGGCAATCTGCGCAGAGCACCGTGAGTATGCGAGGAACTACATAACCGACTTCATGATCGCCAATAAGGACAAAGACATTATTCTCCTGCCTTATCATCCCATGTAAGTTATCTGCGGATATCCTCTATGACACATACATACTTCCGTAAATATCTATCATTCCTTTGCACGCGCGGAGGCTAATTTAAGGTGTACTTATTTTGGGCAGCAAGGGGCCCACCGTCCTCATCATTCTTTACCCCCGATCTCCCACGCTCTTTACTTGGACTCGTCAAAAAACATAAAGAAAAAGGATTACACATACATCAAGAGTGTTCTCGACAGTGCTATCTTAAGCTACGTCCAACGGGGTGGAGAGATCACGGTCAAGAAGATAAAGAACTGTGCGCCTTGCTTAGGCCATAAGACCGACTTCTGCTACAGCCAGCAACCGAATGGAAGTCTTAGTGATGGATTCTACGTCATCAACCACATGCTGGAGTACAGAAGGGATCGGCGGAAACTTCACATGTCACCTAAATCCGGCAACGCCAATATTCTGCAATGGGCCAAGAAACTAGGAAATGTACCGGATCATCAACTTCGAGGGGAGTTCTATCACATCCAGCATGAACTTGCCCAAGTCATCATGAAGGAGGTCGTGAAAAAACAGGGATGTTCTATGAAGAAGGGCAAATGTCGCAGGAAGACGTCCGAACACGCGTAGCCGCTCAGCGTCTCGACCTGAAGCCTTTCATGCAGCTCAGATAATTCCTCCCTGATTTGGAAGAATGGCACAACGTGTTGGAGTGATTGACATTGACAATGTGTCTGTTTAATCACTACTTTCTCTATGACGAAACTTTGAACTTATGCACGACGAAACTTTGTGATGTAATTAAACTGTCCTCCTCAACTAGCATAGATCACTCTAGTAAATGATTTGGGTATGATGAACTTTGTTATTTATGTTTACGATATGTTGCTTCTACTTTTACTAACTTTGTCTCTTTGTATTGCTCAACTACATATTATGTTGCATATTATCGATGAATTCATCCTGTGATGATGCAGGTATATAGATCATCGATGGTGAAGAAGTGCTACACCATGTACGTAGGGAAGGTTCGAGAACTGTACGATGAGTGGCCAAAGTGTCAGGGTTCTCGGGCGGTAGCCAAAGAGATTCCGATAGCAGACGTGGAGCAGAAGCTAGTTACTTGATGTTCAGGATTGCGTGAGAGAGGGATTGGTACCAACACCTCAAGTACTACATTATCGTGCTCTTGCTTATAATGATCTCTCTTCTCTTCTATATCATAGTTTAGATATATATGATGAAACATGTGTATGTGATGACCATGCAGTTGCTTGTATTCGAGACATGTCACATAACTTGTATCGCCATATCGAGATGATGATGAGAGACATCATTTCTATTGGATGATGTGATGATGTGATGATATGATGAGAATATTATCTGTATGATATGATGAGAATATTGTTTGTTTATGATATGATTAGACTACTGTATAAAACATGTACAAATACTGCGCAAATACATAGCAGAAAAAAATTATGGTAACGCTAGCAGTAGCGTTGGTTAACAAGAACAATAGCACCGAGAGGTGAGCAGCACGGGGTGGAGTCCAATGCTACAACTATATAGTAATAGCGTTGCACAGACCAACGCTACTGCTACAAGTTAGCTGTAGCGTTGTAGTAGTAGCACGGCCACCCGCGCTACTGGTAGGCAAAAATCCCAGTGCTACTTCTAAGGTTTTCGCTAGTAGTGGTGTTTGAAAAGGGTGTTTCAAGGTGGGCCTTGTTAAAAGAAAAGTAGGGCCATGTTAAAAGAAAAGGATGAGCATATCTGGTTAAAACAACAGGCCACAAAGAAAAGGGTGAAGGGGAAAACCAAAATCTAGGATGAGGTGGGAAACGAACACAACCCGTGCGCCCTCCCGAGGTGTTGGAACCTGTACGCTGAGTTGATCTCGCTGCCAACAAGGGGGAGCGGCATTTTACCACATCCTGGGGTGGGAGGTAGCCGCTCGCCCGCAGCTTCGTGATGTTGCCGGTGGTGACAATGGAGGGCATCAATATCTCTCTCTTGCCCGCTGCCTTCTCCTCGGCTGCCTAATACGTCTCCAATGTATCTATAATTTATGAAGTATTCATGCCATGTTTACAACAATTTTATATGGTTTTGGTAGATTTTATTAGAACTAACCCGAGTTGACACTGTTTTCAGCACAACTACCGTGGTGTTATTTTTTGTGCAGATAAAAAAGTTCTCGGAATGGGCTGAAAATTTACGGTGATTTTTTGTGGACCAAAAGAGACACCTGAAACTTCGTGGGAGGACTGGAAGCCTCACGAGGAAGCGACAAGATCACGGTGCGCCCTACTCCCGGGGAGGGCCTAGCGAGCTTGTGACTCCCTTGTGGGCCCCCTTGACGTGAGTCTGGCACCAAAAATTCCTATAAATACCCAAAACCCCAAAAAAACCTAGACGAGAAGTTCCGCCTTCGCAAGCCTCTGTATCCACGAAAACTCAATCGGGAACCTATTCTGGCACCCTGCAAGAGGGGGAAATCATCACCGGAGGCCATCTTCATCATCCTGGCGGCCACCATGACGAGGACGGAGTAGTTCACCCTCAGGGCTGACGATATGTACCAGTAGCTATGTGTTTGATCTCTCTATCTCGTGTTCTTGACTTGGCACGATCTTGATGTACCACGAGATTTGTTATATAGTTGGATCATATGGTGTTTCCCCCTCTCTATCTTATTGTGATGAATTGAGTTTTTACATTTGAGATTTCATTATTATCAGATTGAATACTTTTATGGATTTGAGAACACTTGATGTATGTCTTGCATATGAATACCCGTGGTGACAATGGGGTATTATATTGATTCACTTGATGTATGTTTTGGCACTCAACTCAGATTCCCAATGTGACATTGGGGTAATCTATGCATAAGGGTCTATGCACATTTTTGTCCTACTTTCTCCGGTAGAAATCTTTGGGCACTCTTTGAAGTTCTTTGTGTTGGATTCAATATTATGAATCTGAAGTTGTTTGATGCATATCGAATAATCAACTCACGGATAATTGTGGTGACATTGGAGTATCAAGGTGACATTAGAGTTGGTTGATGTGTATCATATGGTGTTATTTGAGTACAAACTCTAGGGTTGTTTGTGACACTTATAGGAATAGCTTAATAGATCGATCGGAAAGGATAACTTTGAGGTGGTTTCGGACCCTACAAAGAATTTCATCTTATGTTCTCCGCTACATAAGAACTTTGGAGTGATTCTTTGTCGCACGTTGAGGGATTATTATATGATTCAACTATGTTAGCACTGGTGAGAGATTGCACTAGCGAAAGTATGAACCCTAGGCCTTGTTTCTAAGCATTGCATACTGTTTGTGCTCCATTTTATTACTTGCTACCTTACTATTTTTATATTTTCATATTACAAAAACCTATATCTACTATACATACTACACTTGTATCACCATCTCTTTGTCGAACTAGTGCACCTATACAATTTGCCATTGTATTGGGTGTGTTGGGGACACAAGAGATTTCTTGTATTTGATTACAGGCTTGTTTGAGATACCATCTTCATCCTACACCTCCCACGGATTAATAAACCTTAGGTCATCCACTTGAGGGAAAATTGCTACTGTCCTACAAAATTCTGCGCTTGGAGGCCCAACACGAGTCGACAAGAATAAGTTGTGTAGTAGACATCAAGCTCTTTCCTAGCGTCGTTGCCGGGGAGGTGAGTGCTTGAAGGTATATATTAAGATCTTGCAATTGAATCTTTTAGTTTCTTGTTTTATCACTAGTTTGATTTATAAAAGAAAACTACAAAAAATGGAATTGAGGTTGCCTCATATTATTCATATTTATAATGTCTTTCTTGAAAATGGTTGATCAGAAAATTGTGCTCAATTGATAGAAGTAGAATTCAATAAAATGTTTGGCATAATTTTTTTGAATGATGAGCATTATTGCAATGTTGTTAGTATGAATTCTTTGGATATCCCTGATGCCAATGATATGCAAGGCCATAAGCTTGGCGAGGTTATGTTTGATGAGGATGATATTTTTAGTCCCCCAAATTTTGATGTGCAAATTTGTTATGATGATTGCATGCCTCCTAGTTATGATGATTGCAATATTTATGAAAATGGGTTTAGAAGAGGGTCAACTTTAGATAATAACTATCCCACTATTTTGGAGGGTGTTGAATCTTACTATAATTATAAAAGTGGAGTTGGTAAGCCCATGACCTTATTTAGTGATGAATCCACTATTTTGGAAGAGGTTTCAATTGATTATGAAAATAAAGTTTTTATCTATGATGATTATGGTGATGACATGTATGCTATAAAGAGTAATGATAACCATGAACTTGTCATCATGATTTTAATGTTCAATTTGATTATGTCAATCAAGTATCTCATGATAGTTATTTTGTTGAGTTTTCCCCACTACTATTGATGAGAATAAATTTGCTTATGTGGAGAGTAATAAAAGTTATATGCTTGTGGATCATGAAAATAATAATTTATGTGATAGTTATATTGTTGAATTCATTCATGATGCTGCTAGAAATTATTATGAGAGAGGAATATATGCTTCTCCATATCTCAATAATATAAAGTTTCATCTCTTTATGTTGAAAGTTTTGGAGTCATGCTTGTTTTGCCTTCCTATGCTAGTTTATTCTTGCTCCCATAAATTGTTTGCTCACAAAATCCCTATGCATAGGGAGTGGGTTAGGCTTAAATGCGCCAATCATATGCTTCATGATGCTCCCGTTATGTTTCAATTCATTACTTTTATGTGAGCATCATTAAAATCATCATGCCTAACTAAAAAGGCATTAAAGGAAAGCACTTGCACTACAAAAAAATACACTTCCGTGATGATACGTGTTGGTCACAGTAGGTCACGTTTTCTGTCATGCATGTACATCCATGACAATTTTATGACAGAATCAAGATAGTCATACATGTGCTGTCGTAGAAGTGTTCCATGATAATACCAAAATTATCATCACGAAAGTGTCCACTTCCACGACGATAAATGGTGCGTCATGGGAGTGCTTCCGTCAAGGGTGACCGACACATGGCATCCACCGTAACGGGTTGCTGTTAAGCTATCGGGTTCTGGTTTGTATCCGATAACCCATTAACAGCCCCAACCAATGGGGATTTTCCACATGTAAAATCATCATTGGCTAGAGGAAACACGTGTCGACTCACCGTTGGGACAGATGTTATCCACTCATTGGACCAAAGGCGCCTATGATACGTCGACACATGGCACGACCCAATAGAGGCCTATTCCTGTGAAAAGGCCGGCCCGTTTGACTTGGTCAAAAGGTAGCGGGCTAGCCCACAGAAACCTATTAATGGCATGTTTGCATATAGCCCATTTACAGCCCGCTAACTCAGGGCCCATTACGGCCTATCCTAATTAGGCCCAGTAGCGTCATCTGGGTCGTCCAATATGATTCCAGCCTGTTGTAACATTAGGCCCATGTATGGACCATGACGTCTTTCAGCCCATATGAGGCCCTTTGTAACTCTTGGCCCATTAACTGCCTGTGGTAAAACTGGCCCGTCATGAATAGTGTATCGCTTTATACCCATTAACGGCTTATTATTCCATTGGGCCGTTTCCAGCGTGTGTTATCTTTCAGCCTTCTCAGGGCCCATTTATTCCTGGGCTCATTTCCAGCATTCGGTTACTTACAACCCATTACTTGCCTTTTCTGCTTGTGGGCCAAATTCAACCCGTGGTTACAGGTGGCCCATTAATCCGTTGGGCCATTTTCATAGCGTCATCAAATATGTCGACTAACAACATCCCTTTATGGTCGGCCCATGAACGTACAATTCCAACTCTAGCCCGTTTACGACCCATAATGCGGTCCGTTATTGGCCCATGTTTGGCCACTCGATCATACGACCCGTAGAAGGCCCATTGATGCTACGCCCTGTAGAAGGCCCATTGTGTCTATGGCCCGTAGAAGGCCCATTGTTTCTACGGCCCGTAGGAGGCCCAAGCTCACTACAGTAAATATGTAGCCACTGGTTGTTGTGGCCTAGTTTTAAAAAATAGGTTATTCCGGCCACTAGCAAACCGTGGAAAAAGAACTGCACTGACTACAAGCAAACAAATAAACAAGACAACAAGGAAATAAATAAGAAAGCAACCTACACTAGACTTGTTGGAGAACGTAGTAATTTCAAAAATTTCCTACGCACACGCAAGATCATGGTGATGCATAGCAACGAGAGGGGAGAGTGTTGTCCACGTACCCTCGTAGACCGAAAGTGGAAGCGTTATGACAACGCGGTTGATGTAGTCGTACGTCTTCACGATCCGACCGATCCAAGTACCGAACGCACGGCACCTCCGAGTTCTGCACACATTCAGCTCGATGACGTCCCTCGAACTCCGATCCAGCCGAGCTTTGAGGGAGAGTTCCGTCAGCACGACGGCGTGGTGACGATGTTGACGTTCTACCGACGCAGGGCTTCGCCTAAGCACCGCTACAGTATTATCGAGGTGGAATACGGTGGAAGGGGGCACCGCACACGGCTAAGAGATCAACTTGATTAATTGTTGTGTCTTTGGGGTGCCCCCTGCCCCCGTATATAAAGGAGTGGAGGAGGGGGAGGGCCGGCCCTCTCTATGGCGCGCCCTAGGGGAGTCCTACTCCCACCGGGAGTAGGATTACCCCTTTCCTAGTAGAACTAGGAGCCCTTCCACATAGTAGGAGTAGGAGGGAAGGAAAGGGAAGGGAAAAAGAGAAGGAAGGAAGGGGGCGCCCCCCTTCCCTAGTCCAATTCGTACCAGACCAAGGGGAGGGGTGCGGCCACCCTTGAGGCCCTTTTCCTTCTTTCCCGTATGGCCCAATAAGGCCCAATACATATTCCCGTAACTCTCCGGTACTACGAAAAATACCCGAATCACTCGGAACCTTTCCGATGTCCGAATATAGTCGTCCAGTATATCGATCTTTACGTCTCGACTATTTCGAGACTAATCGTCATGTCCCTGATCTCATCCGGGACTCCGAACTCAACTCCTTCGGTACATCAAAACTCATAAACTCATAATATAACTGTCATCGAAACCTTAAGCGTGCGGACCCTACGGGTTCGAGAACTATGTAGACATGACCGAGACACGTCTCCGGTCAATAACCAATAGCGGAACCTGGATGCTCATATTGGCTCCTACATATTCTACGAAGATCTTTATCGGTCGACCGCATAACAACATCGTTGTTCCTTTGTCATCGGTATGTTACTTTCCGAGATTCGATCGTCGGTATCTCAATACCTAGTTCAATCTCGCTATCGAAATTCTCTTTACTCGTTCTGTAATACATCATCCTGCAACTAACTCATTAGTTGCAATGCTTGCAAGGCTTAAGTGATGTGCATTACCGAGAGGGCCCAGAGATACCTCTCCGACAATCGGAGTGACAAATCCTAATCTCAAAATACGCCAACCCAACATGTACCTTTGGAGACACCTGTAGAGCTCCTTTATAATCACCCAGTTACGTTGTGACGTTTGGTAGCACACAAATTGTTCCTCCGGCAAACGGGAGTTGCATAATCTCATAGTCATAGGAACATGTATAAGTCATGAAGAAAGCAATAGCAACATTCTAAACGATCGGGTGCTAAGCTAATGGAATGGGTCATGTCAATCAGATCATTCACCTAATGATGTGATCCCGTTAATCAAATAACAACTCTTTATCCATGGTCAGGAAACATAACCATCTTTGATTCACGAGCTAGTCAAGTAGAGGCATACTAGTGACACTATGTTTGTCTATGTATTGACACATGTATTATGTTTCCGGTTAATACAATTCTAGCATGAATAATAAACATTTATCATGATATAAGGAATAAATAATAATTTTATTATTGCCTCTAGGGCATATTTCCTTCAGTCTCCCACTTGCACTAGAGTCAATAATCTAGTTCACATCATCATGTGATTCAACACCAATATTCATATCTGTATGTGGTTAACACCCATAGTTCACATCGTCATGTGACCAACACCCAAAGGGTTTACTAGAGTCAATAATCTAGTTCACATCGCTATGTGATTAACACCCAAAGAGTACTAAGGTGTGATCATGTTTTGCTCGTGAGAGAAGCTTAGTCAACGGGTATGTCATATTCAGAGCCGTATGTATTTTGCAAATATTCTATGTCTACAATGCTCTGCACGGAGCTACTATAGCTAATTGCTCCAACTTTCAATATGTATCCAGATTGAGACTTAGAGTCATCTGGATCGGTGTAAAAAGCTTGCATCGATGTAACTCTTTACGACGGGCTCTTTTATCACCTCCATAATCGAGAAATATTTCCTTAGTCCTCACTAAGGATGTTCTTGACCAATGTCCAAATGATCTACTCCTAGATCACTATTGTACCCCTTGCCAAATTCAGAGCAAGGTATACAATAGGTCCGGTACATAGCATAGCATACTTTATAGAACCTATGGTGAGGCATAGGGAATGACTTTCATTCTCTTTTCTATTTTCTGCCGTGGTCGGGATTTGAGTCTTACTCAATTTCACACCTTTGCAACACAGGCAAGAACTTTTCTTTGACTGTTCCATTTTGAACTACTTCAAAATCTTGACAAGGTATGTACTTATTGAAAAAACTTATCAAGCGTCTTGATCTATCTCAATAGATCTTGATGCTCAATATGTAAGTAGCTTTACTGAGGTCTTTCTTTTAAAGAACTCGTTTCAAATACTCCTTTATGCTCTCCACAAAAATTCTACATCATTTCTGATCAACAATATGTTACTCACATATATTTATCAGAAAGGCGGTAGTGCTCCCACTCACTTTATTGTAAATACAGGCTTCACCGCAAGTTTGTATAAAACTATATGCTTTGATCAACTTATCAAAGCGTGTATTCCAACTCCGAGATGCTTGCACCAGTCCATAGATGGATCGCTGGAGATTGCACATTTTGTTAGCACCTTTAGGATTGACAAAACCTTCTGGTTGTATCATATACAACTCTTCTTTAAGAAAACCATTAAGGAATGTAGTTTTGACATTCGTTTACCAGATTTCATAAAATGTGGCAATTGCTAACATGATTCGGACAGACTTAAGCATCGCTACAGTTGAGAAAATCTCATTGTAGTCAACACCTTGAACTTGTCGAAAACCTTTTTGCGACAAGTCGAGCTTTGTATATAGTAACACTACTATCAGCATCTGTCTTCCTCTTGAAGATCCATTTATACAATATGGCTTGCCGATCAACGGGCAACTCCACCAAAGTCCACACTTTGTTCTCATACATGGATCCCATCTCATATTTCATGGCCTCAAGCCATTTCGCGGAATCTGGGCTCATCATCGCTTCCTCATAGTTCGTAGGTTCATCATGGTCTAGTAACATGACTTCTAGAATAGGATTACCGTACCACTCTGGTGCGGATCTTACTCTGGTTGATCTACGAGGTTCAGTAGTAACTTGTTCTGAAGCTTCATGATCATTATCATTAGCTTCCTCACTAATTGGTGTAGATGTCACAGAAACCGGTTTCTGTGATGTACTACTTTCCAATGAGGGGGCAGGTACAGTTACCTCATCAAGTTCTACTTTCCTCCCACTCACTTCTTTCGAGAGAAACTCCTTCTCTAGAAAGGATCCATTCTTGGCGACAAATGTCTTCGGATCTGTGATAGAAGGTGTACCCAACAGTTTCCTTTGGGTATTCTATGAAGACGCACTTCTCTGATTTGGGTTTGAGCTTTATCAGGATGAAACTTTTTCACATAAGCATCGCAACCCCAAACTTTAAGAAACGACAACTTGGGTTTCTTGCCAAACCACAGTTCATAAGGTGTCATCTCAACGGATTTAGATGGTGCCCTGTTTAACGTGAATGCAGCTGTCTCTAATGCATAACCCCAAAACAATATTGGTAAATCGGTAAGAGACATCATTGATCGCACCATATCAAATAAAGTGTGGTTACGATGTTCGGACACACCATAACATTGTGGTGTTCCAGGTGGCGTGAGCTGTGAAACTATTCCACATTGTTTTAATTGAAGGCCAAACTCGTAACTCAAATATTCATCTCCACGATCATATTGCAGAAACTTTATTTTCTTGTTATGATGATTTTCCACCTCACTCTGAAATTCTTTGAACCTTTCAACTATTTCAGACTTATGTTTCATTAAGTAGACATACCCATATCTGCTCAAATCATCTGTGAAGGCCAGAAAATAACGATACCCGCCACGAGCCTTAATACTCATTGGTCTGCATACATCAGTATGTATTATTTCCAACAAGTTTGTTGCTCGTTCCATTGTTCCGAAGAACGGAGTTTTAGTCATCTTGCCCAAAAGGCACGGTTCGCAAGCATCAAATGATTCATAACCAAGTGATTCCGAAAATCCATATTTATGGAGTTTCTTCATGCGCTTTACACCAATATGACCCAAACGGCAGTGCCACAAATAAGTTACACTATCATTATTAACTTTGCATCTTTTGGTTTCAATATTATGAATATGTGTATCACTACGATCGAGATGCAACAAACCATTTTCATTGGGTGTGTAACCATATAAGGTTTTATTCATGTAAATAGAACAGCAATTTATTCTCTTACTTAAATGAATAATCGTATTGCAATAAACATGATCAAATCATATTCGTGCTCAACGCAAACACCAAATAACACTTATTTAGGTTCAACACTAATCCCGAAAGTATAGGGAGTGTGCGATGATGATCATATCAATCTTGGAACCACTTCCAACACACATCGTCACTTCACCCTTAACTTGTCTCTGTTTATTCTGCAACTCCCGTTTCGAGTTACTAATCTTAGTAACTGTACTAGTATCAAATACTGAGGGGTTGCTATAAACACTAGTAAAGTACACATCAACAACATGTATATCAAATATACTTATGTTCACTTTGCCATCCTTCTTATCCGCCAATCACTTGGGGTAGTTTTGCTTCCAGTGACCAGTCTCTTTGCAGTAGAAGCACTTAGTCTCAGGCTTAGGACCAGACTTGGGCTTCTTCACTTGAGCAGCAACTTGCTTGCTATTCTTCTTGAAGTTCCCCTTTTTTTTCTTTTGCCCTTTTCTTGAAACTAGTGATCTTGTCAACCATCAACACTTGATGCTCCTTTTTGATTTCTACCTTCATCGATTTCATCATCATGAAAAGCTCGGGAGTCGTTTTCGTCATCCCTTGCATACTATAGTTCATCACGAAGTTCTAGTAACTTAGTGATGGTGACTAGAGAATTTTGTCAATCACTATCTTATCTGGAAGATTAACTCTCACTTGATTCAAGCGATTGAAGTACCCAGACAATCTGAGCACATGCTCACTAGTTGAGCGATTCTCCTCCATCTTTTAGCTATAGAACTTGTTGGAGACTTCATATCTCTCAACTCGGGTATTTTCTTGAAATATTTAACTTCAATTCATGGAACATCTCATATGGTCCATGACGTTCAAAACGTCTTTGAAGTCCCGATTCTAAGCCGTTAAGTATGGTGCACTAAACTATCAAGTAGTCATCATATTGAGCTAGCCAAACGCTCATAATGTCGCATTTGCTCCTGCAATAGGTCTGTCACCTAGCGGTGCATTAAGGACATAATTCTTTCAGGCAGCAATGAGGATAAACCTCAGATCACGGATCCAATCCGCATCATTGCTACTAACATTTTTCAATACAATTTTCTAGGAACACATATAAAAACATAGGAAGCAAAAACATAGGGAAGCAACAACGCGAGCTATTGATCTACAACATAATTTGCAAAATACTACCAGGACTAAGTTCATGATAAATAAAGTTCAATTAATCATATTACTTAAGAACTCCCACTTAGATAGACATCTCTAGTCATCTAAGTGATCACGTGATCCAAATCAACTAAACCATGTCCGATCATCACGTGAGATGGAATAGTTTTCAATGGTGAACATCACTATGTTGATCATATCTACTATATGATTCACGCCGACCTTCGATCTCCGTGTTCCGAGGCCATATCTGTATATGCTAGGCTCGTCAAGTTTAACCTGAGTATTCGCGTGTGCAACTGTTTTGCACCGTTGTATTTGAACGTAGAGCCTATCACACCCGATCATCACGTGGTGTCTCAAAGACGAAGAACTTTCGCAACGGTGCATACTCGTGGAGAACACTTCTTGATAATTTTAGTGAGAGATCATCTTAAAATGCTACCGTCAATCAAAGCAAGATAAGATGCATAAAGGATAAACATCACATGCAATCAATATAAGTGATATGATATGGCCATCATCATCTTGTGCTTGTGATCTCCATCTCCGAAGCACCGTCGTGATCACCATCGTCACCGGCGCGACACCTTGATCTCCATCGTAGCATCGTTGTCGTCTCGCCAATCTTATGCTTCTACGACTATCGCTACCGCTTAGTGATAAAGTAAAGTATTACAGGGCGATTGCATTTCATACAATAAAGTGACAACCATATGGCTCCTGCCAGTTGCGATAACTTCGGTTACAAAACATGATCATCTCATACAATAAAATATAGCATCACATCTTGACCATCTCACATCACAACATGCCCTGCAAAAACAAGTTAGACGTCCTCTACTTTGTTGTTGCAAGTTTTACGTGGCTGCTACGGGCTTAGCAAGAACCGTTCTTACCTACACATCAAAACCACAACGATAGTTTGTCAAGTTGGTGCTGTTTTAACCTTCGCAAGGACCGGGCGTAGCCACACTCGGTTCAACTAAAGTTGGAGAAACAGACACCCGCCAGCCACCTGTGTGCAAAGCACGTCGGTAGAACCAGTCTCGCGTAAGCGTACGCGTAATGTCGGTCTGGGCCGCTTCATCCAACAATACCGCCGAACCAAAGTATGACATGCTGGTAAGCAGTATGACTTGTATCGCCCACAACTCACTTGTGTTCTACTCGTGCATATGACATCTACGCATAAAACCTGGCTCGGATGCCACTGTTGGGGAACGTAGTAATTTCAAAAATTTCCTACGCACACGCAAGATCATGGTGATGCATAGCAACGAGAGGGGAGAGTGTTGTCCACGTACCCTCGTAGACCGAAAGTGGAAGCGTTATGACAACGCGGTTGATGTAGTCGTACGTCTTCACGATCCGACCGATCCAAGTACCGAACGCATGGCACCTCCGAGTTCTGCACACGTTCAGCTCGATGACGTCCCTCGAACTCCGATCCAGCCGAGCTTTGAGGGAGAGTTCCATCAGCACGACGGCGTGGTGACGATGTTGATGTTCTACCGACGCAGGGCTTCGCCTAAGCACCGCTACAGTATTATCGAGGTGGAATATGGTGGAAGGGGGCACGGCACACGGCTAAGAGATCAACTTGATCAATTGTTGTGTCTTTGGGGTGCCCCCTGCCCCCGTATACAAAGGAGTGGAGGAGGGGGAGGGTCGGCCCTCTCTATGGCGCGCCCTAGGGGAGTCCTACTCCCACCGGGAGTAGGATTCCCCCTTTCCTAGTAGAACTAGGAGCCCTTCCAAGTAGTAGGAGTAGGAGGGAAGGAAAGGGAAGGGAAAAAGAGAAGGAAGGAAGGGGCACCCCTTCCCTAGTCAATTCGGACCAGACCAAGGGAGGGTGCGCCACCCTTGAGGCCCTTTTCCTTCTTTCCCGTATGGCCCAATAAGGCCCAATACGTATTCCCGTAACTCTCCAGACTCAAAAATACCCGAATCACTCGGAACCTTTCCGATGTCCGAATATAGTCGTCCAATATATCGATCTTTACGTCTCGACCATTTTGAGACTCCTCGTCATGTCCCTGATCTCATCCGGGACTCTGAACTCCTTCGAAACTCATAATATAACTGTCATCAAAACCTTAAGCGTGCGGACCCTACGGGTTCGAGAACTATGTAGACATGACCGAGACACGTCTTCGGTCAATAACCAATAGCGGAACCTGGATGCTCATATTGGCTCCTACATATTCTACGAAGATCTTTATCGGTCAGACCGCATAACAACATACGTTGTTCCCTTTGTCATCGGTATGTTACTTGCCCGAGATTCGATCGTCGGTATCTCAATACCTAGTTCAATCTCGTTACCGGAAATTCTCTTTACTCGTTCCGTAATACATCATCCTGCAACTAACTCATTAGTTGCAATGCTTGCAAGGCTTAAGTGATGTGCATTACCGAGAGGGCCCAGAGATACCTCTCCGACAATCGGAGTGACAAATCCTAATCTCGAAATACGACAACCCAACATGTACCTTTGGAGACACCTGTAGAGCTCCTTTATAATCACCCAGTTACGTTGTGACGTTTGGTAGCACACAAATTGTTCCTCCGGCAAACGGGAGTTGCATAATCTCATAGTCATAGGAACATGTATAAGTCATGAAGAAAGCAATAGCAACATACTAAACGATCGGGTGCTAAGCTAATGAAATGGGTCATGTCAATCAGATCATTCACCTAATGATGTGATCCCGTTAATCAAATAACAACTCTGTGTCCATGGTCAGGAAACATAACCATCTTTGATTCACGAGCTAGTCAAGTAGAGGCATACTAGTGACACTATGTTTGTCTATGTATTCACACATGTATTATGTTTCCGGTTAATACAATTCTAGCATGAATAATAAACATTTATCATGATATAAGGAAATAAATAATAACTTTTATTATTGCCTCTAGGGCATATTTCCTTCAAGGCTATCACAGATATTACACATATTACATCCATTGGGCATCAAAGTTCGCCACGAGTGCAAATATAGGAAACAAAGTTGCATATCACATACACTGGTTGTCAAAGTTGGCGACCATTGCAAATAAACGCCGCAGCAAAAAAAGTCCAGAACAGAAACCACTTCAGAAGAGCTCAAGAAACAATATCCTAGGTACCCATAATGCTGGCAAGATGCTTAGCAAGCTTATTAACTTTCTCTTGTTTGGCGCTTAAATCCTCCAGTGCTTGTTGTTGCACCAAAAAGTATGCATATGAGTTCTACAGGGGCTTCCTCAGTCCTTCGGCTTCCTGTTGCAGAACATCTGATCGATGTATTTCAACTTGAAGTTGAGACTCAAGAAGCCGAACTAATTCAGGTAGTAAGTTCGAAGATTTGGTGCCAGCAGTAGTGGCCAGTAACTCGAACACTACATCAAGACAGGACTTTGGGGTTGTCTCAGTGTCTTCAATATAGTTTTTATCAGCTTTCTTGGAGACCAACAGGGTTCTCACTATCTTGAACCTTATCTGCATTACTTCCTTTACCATTGCATAACGGGGTACTCTTCTCCAATATTTTATCTGCATTCTAAAAGAGAAACAAACAGACACATCATAGGTTTACCATGTTGTATATGAAAACTCATTTTGGTAAACCAGTTCAGTAGTAAGGTGGACAGGATAACAACCTGAAACAAACTTATATCTATGTAGTATGGTCACTATATGGTCTATATCATTCTAGTTTATGTTGCCAAATCAAGATAGAGACAGTTCAAATCATATCTATTTAAGACAAAGTAGCATAGACAGAATATAAGTGTGGGAAACTACACAACAATAACAACACTTGTAATGTGCATGGCATGAGAACATAACTATTTATTCGATTGAAACTGAAATCAACATAGAGCAAGTTATAACAGCAAACACGTTAAAGAAATAGGTTTAAAACATACCTGTTGCGCCATTGGAGTTTCAGTTGCATCCTTCAAATTTGAAATTAGTTGGTATGAGTAAATACAGTGATGCAAGAGCAACGGAGTATGAACCATAGCTACGGAACCTGGTCTGAGAACAGTTCTTCTTCTACTTTAAGCGTTGACTTGGGGTTCGGAGAGGTGGTCCTCGTGCTTTGGGCACTGCAGTTGCCTTACTAACTTCTTGTGTTTGGGTGCTCGGTGGTGGAAACGGTATTGTGTCAACTGGAACTGGGTTACTATCTGCTGGGGTTGGGGTTAGAAGGGGTGTAGCTAGTTCTCTATCCAACTGGGTAGGGGTACAATCTGCGTGAGTCTGGGTTATGTGTGGTGGGGCTGGTTCTTTGGCAAGTACAACCGTGGTTCTATCTGCATCGACATGCAGCACGATCTTTTCTGAAGACCGTGTTTTTACTCCCACAGATACTGACATCACCCACTCCAATTCAAATGGCTGATAAATAAGAAAATAATTGAATGTACAAGCATTGTAAGATAGACAGGTGCAATGGATAGTAGGGAAGAAACAAGGCATGAAATAATTCACATTTATGTTGTCTAACCAAACAGAATAGCATGACATAATTTCACATATATGATGGCTAATTAAACAGGATAGCATGACACAATTTCACATGTATGATGGCTAACTAAACAGGATAGAATGACAGACTTCAAAATATGATGACTATGTAAATAGGATGAGATGATATAACTATATTATGTCTTTAGAAAATGGGTTGGCATGCCATAATTCAGATACATGCTGTCTATGTAAATATCATGGCATGATATAATTCAAATATATGATTTATATACTAAGCAAGTGAGCAGAGGGCAATCGCATATATGATGTGTCAACTAAGGAGATGGCATTCAATATTGTGTATATGATGTAAAAACTAAGCATTGCAAGACAACATATGCATGATATGAGTAATATAACCCTGCCAAGTTTGAGCATACACCTTAGGGGGATAATAGGGCAGGTCATCTGCCTCTGAATCCTCCTCTGAGGAGCTATCTGTAACCAGCAAGATATCTGCTTCAGCAGGTAGCATTGTCTGCTCTAAAGACCTTGTTTTCACTCCAGATTTCTCCATCACCAATTGAAATGGCCGATGCACAGGAAGAGCAGTTGAATATACAAACATTGTCGACAAATGCAATGAGTTCTACAAAAAAAGGATGGCATAATATAATTCACATATATGACGCTTGGCTAAACAACATGGCATTGCATAATTCACATGCATAATGCCTTGTAAAAAGATAGCATTGCATAATTCACATATATAATGTCTTGCAACAAGATGGCATTGCAAATTCACATACATGGTAATTAGACACTAAACAGGTGGCATTCACACAAAGCATGTCTAAACTAAGCAAATGACATGCCAATGCAAGACACCATATGCACTATATGAGGAATATAACCTTGCCAAGTTAGAGCATGCACCTCGGGGGGAAATAGGACTGGGCATCTGTCTCTGAATCCTCCTCTGAGGAGCTATCAGTAACCAGCAAGACATGCACTTTGTCAGATAGCATTGTCTACTCTAAAGACCTTGTTTTCACTCCAGATTTTTACATGACCGTGTCGAATGGCTGATGCACAGGAAGAGTAATTGAATGTACTACAACTGTTGACAAATTTAATACGTAATAAAAAAATGATGGCATGATATAATTCACATATAAGATGACTGGCTAACCAGGGTGGCATTGCAAAATTCACATATATGATGCCTAGATAGACAAGATGGCATTGCATGATTCACATACACGATAAAGAAACTAAACAGATGGCATTCACGCAAAGCATTCTACACTAAGCAGATGACATATTTGATGTATAAAGAAACAATGCAAGGCACCATATGCATGATATTACCACCATCAGCATGCCAAGTTAGAGCGAAGACCCCATGGGTTAAGTATGAGTGGTCTTCTCCTTCTGAATCCCCCTCGGAACAGTTATCTTCCTCTTGATTACAATCCGAAATGGGTGGAGGGGGGGCTACCTTTGCGCCCACCATGGAGCGATATCTGTATGAAATTTTATTGCCACGCAAGGCTCGTCTCTTTTGCTCTACATGTTTAGTTCCATTGTGTACAATACTTGACATGCATAGGAATAAAACATAGTGAGATTATGTAAGGAGTGCACGCACAAATCCAGAGTGATGGTAGCAAACTGTGGGTAGACCCAAAACCAATGATAGCAGGCAAATAATAGCTTTAGTTAAAAAAATATAGATAATGGCTCCTTTAATGTTTGTTTCCACCCAACATCTCACAGTAGACACCCAAGATTAACCAGATAGTAGACAGATAGTATTGATTGCTGCCCCAATATGTACCCCACAACCATTTAAAAACTCAAGTTTGAGCATTAGTTTGGACCTGACTCGGAGTCTAATAGGTGAACAGGACGATAAAGTAGCATTTCATCATATTAAGCGATGCATAGCATAAGCAGACACGAAAGAGTGCAACCTCTCTTGCGGACCCGTGTAGTCCTCAAGGTCATCTGCTTAGTTGATGATGGTAATGCAGTTTTCGTGCCTGCCGGCAGCGGGGAAGAAGATCTAAGGCGGTGAAAGACAGTCTGGAGGGTGGATCCCTGCTGTGCTGAACCCTTCCGTCATTGGAGCAGCTGAGCTGGGGTGGAACACAATGCAGTAGGAACAGGACAAACCACACAAGGTTTTCTTTGACACATATCTGTAACAAAAGTAATTGTGTAAGGGCTTGTTTGAATTTGAGGATTCTAACAATACAGGGATAGGAGATACACAGGAATAGCACAGGAATGCACGAGCAAAACAGAGAATTTAAAAACACAGGATTTCTGCCAAATTGGGTGTTTGGTTCACAAGAACTAGAAGATCACAGGATGAAAAGAAGCATGGTGAGATTAAGTCAAACCACAAGAAAATGTACAGCTATAATGCTATTATGCTACTATCTCTTAGTCTTGTACTTCATGAATAGGAATTTGAAAAGGAGGACAAGTGGATATTAAAATTCCTACGGTTTTTCTTTCAAGGAGACACTAAAGGAACAAATCCTATAGTTTTCCTTTGCTCCATTCCTTTGAACCAAATGCATGAATAGTAGTACCATAGGAAACTTTCCAATTCCTATGTTTCTCCTTCACTTTTCCTTTCAAGCACTGGCAATTCTAGTAGGCAGGCTTGAGCAGGGAAAAGCCTACACTCAAAAAATGTTTTTGTGCTACTTCTAATACTTTGGACCCAGGCCACTTCCCTACTAGAGCAACTCCCAGGCCCATCTATAAATGCACAACTAAAACGCATAGTGATAAATAATGATGGCGTTCAAGAGAGTCCATCACGGATAGCTAAGTTGCATGGTACCTGACTTCCTGTCATATAGTAGGAGAAACTAATCGTATTTCACGTTACTACGTGTGCTCAGTGGACAATATATATAACATGTAGAGTAAAAAAGAGATGAAACAAGTGTACAACCTCTTTGACGAAGCCATGTCGATCTCAACGTGATTGGGTTAGTCGGTGAGGATGCTCTGACTGATTTGGCTGTTAAAGGAGGGGAAGAAGATCTTAGGCGTCTAGAGATGGAGCCTGGGGTACTGCTCCGTTGTGATGGAGGGTTTCGTCGTTGGAGCAGCTCCGGTGAGTTGTACGATGGCGAGGCTGAAGCAGGACAAGAGAGACAACGTTAACCTGAGTGGAATTCTAATAGCGTCTCCACTAGATGACGTAAAATACATAACCACACAGTGCTAGATGTAAAATACATCAGCCGCTCATCTCTGAACTTAACTGTCGAAATTGAATTTAACTGTCGAAACTGAATTTTGTTGTCGAACTGAATTTTACTGTTGAAACGGAACGCACTAGTAGCAGAAAAGAAGTAGCAGCAGCAGCGCATGCGAGAGCCGGGGCAGCTGGTCGTGTAGCAGCATCTCGGGTAGCAGCTGCAGGGGCTCGAGGGAGAGCAGGATCTGCTGCTCGTGCAGCAGCAGCGCGCATAAGAGTAGAGCAGCAGCGCAAGCAAGAGAAAGAGGAGAGCAGCAGCACAAGCAAGAGCAAGAGCGAGAGTAGCAGTGTGAGCAAGAGCAAGAGCAAACCAGGCAGGGGACCAAGAGCAAGAGCAGAGCAGCAGAGCGAGCGAGATCCAAAGCAACAGCAGCTTGATACATCTCCATCGTATCTACTTTTCCAAACACGTTTGCCCTTGTTTTGGACTCTAACTTGCATGATTTGAATGGAACTAACCCGGACTAACGCTGTTTTCAGCAGAATTGCCATGGTGTTATTTTTGTGCAGAAATAAAAGTTCTCGGAATGACCTGAAACTTCACGGAGAATATTTTTGGAATATATAAACAATACTGGCGAATGAATCAATACCAGGGGGCCCACACCCTGTCCACGAGGGTGGAGGGCGCGCCCCCTGCCTCGTGGGCCCCCTGAAGCTCCACCGACCTCAACTCCAACTCTATATGTTCGGGGAGAAAAAATCAGAGAGAAGGATTCATCGTGTTTTATGATACGGAGCCGCCTCCAAGCCCTAATCTCTCTCGGGAGGGCTGATCTAGAGTCCGTTTGGGGCTCCGGAGAGGGGAATTTGTCGCCATCGTCATCATCAACCTTCCTCCATCACCAATTTCATGATGCTCACCGCCGTTCATGAGTAATTCCATCATAGGCTTGCTGGACGGTGATGGGTTGGATGAGATTTACCATGTAATCGAGTTAGTTTTGTTAGGGTTTGATCCCTAGTATCCATTATGTTCTGAGATGGATGTTGCTATGACTTTGCTATGCTTAATTCTTGTCACTAGGGCCCGAGTGCCATGATTTCAGATCTGAACCTATTATGTTTTCCTGAATATATGTGAGTTCTTGATCCTATCTTGCAAGTCAATAGTCACCTACTATGTGTTATGATTCGGTAACCCCGAAGTGACAATAATTGGGACCACTCCCAGTGATGACCATAGTTTGAGGAGTTCATGTATTCACTAAATGTTAATGCTTTGGTCTGGTACTCTATTAAAAGGAGGCCTTAATATCCCTTAGTTTCCAATAGGACTCCGCTGCCACGGGAGGGTAGGACACAAGATGTCATGCAAGTTCTTTTCCATAAGCATGTATGACTATATTCGGAATACATGCCTACGTTACATTGATGAACTGGAGCTAGTTCTATGTCACCCTATGTTATAACTGTTGCATGAGGAATCACATCCGACATAATTATCCATCACTGATCCAATGCCTACGAGCTTTTCACATATTGATCTTTGCTTAGTTACTTTCCCGTTGCCACTGTTACAATTACTACAAAACTGCTACTGTTACGTTTGCCATCGTTACCGTTACTTCCATACTACTTTGCTACTAAATACTTTGTTGCAGATATTAAGTTTTCCAGGTGTGGTTGAATTGATAACTCAACTAATAATACTTGAGAATATTCTTTGGCTCCCCTTGTGTCGAATCAATAAATTTGGGTTGAATACTCTACCCTTGAAAATTGTTGCGATCCCCTATACTTGTGGGTTATCAAGACTATTTTCTGGCGCCGTTGCCGGGGAGCATAGCTCTGTTCTTTGAGTCACATGGGATTTATATCTGTTGATCACTATGAGGAACTTGAAAGACGAGAAAACCAAGATTTATCCCTCAACTACGAGGGGATGTAAGGAACTGCCATCTAGCTCTGCACTTGATTCACCTTCTGTTATGAGTAAAATTAGCTACACCTACTCCTGCTATTGATTCTGATATGTTGCATGTTATTGATGATGCCACTTCTGCTATGCATGATACTTATGAAGAAACTACTTCTATGCTTAATGATACTGTGCCACTAGGTTAATTTCTTGATGAACAACTTGCTAGGGCAAGAGAGAATGAAATTATTGAAACTGATAATATTGATGAAAGTGATGATGAAGATTCCCCCCCCCCTAGATAGGAATTGCCTGATGTACCTGAGGGTTATGTTATGGATGAAGAGACTGCTAGAGACTTCTTTGCTTGCAAAGATAGATATGATCTTAAGAAATTGTTAGCTAAGCTGAAAGAAAAGTCTTTGAATGCTAGAATGAAATATGACCCTACTTTTGCTACTTCACCTATCTGTATTTCTGATAAGGATTATGATTTCTCTGTCGATCCTGAGTTAATTACTTTGGTTGAATCTGATGCTTTCTATGGCTATGAATCTGAAACTGTTGTGGCACATCTTACTAAATTAAATGATATAGCCGCCCTATTCACTATGTCCTTAAGCTATTTCCATTCTCATTCTCTTACTCCTGGTTGTGTGTGTAGTCCCCAGGATATGATTTATTACTTCTCTGCTAAATATTTCCCCGCTCATAAGTAACAAGCTGCCTTAAGGGAAATATATAATTTTGTGCAAATTGAAGAAGAGAGTCTCCCACAAGCTTGGGGGAGGCTTCTCCAATTACTTAATGCTTTGCTTGATCATCCTCTCAAGAAAAATGAAATACTTGATATCTTTTATAATGGACTAACTGATGCTTCCAGAGACCACCTGGATAGTTGTGCTGGTTGTGTTTTCAGGGAAAGAACTGTTGATCAAGCTGAATTGCTATTGAATAATATGTTGAGTAATGATAATAATTGGACACTTCCTAAAAACTCCTAAACCGACTCCGAAGAAAAGGGGCATTCTATTTCTCAGTCCTGAAGATATTCAAGAGGCAAAGAAATCTATGAAAGAAAAGGGTATTAAAGCTGAAGATGTTAAGAATTTACCACCTATTGAAGAAATACATGGTCTTGAGAACCCGGCACAGGTAGTAAAGTTAAATTCCCTCTATATATTTGATGAAGGTGATATTCCTCGTTATAAGTCTGTTGGTCAGTGCTTAGATGAGTTTGATAATTTTATTGTTAAACAAGAAAACTTCAATGCGTATGTTGGTAGACAATTCAAACGTAATGCTTATATGATTGAACACTTGAGTGATTATATGTCTAGAGTTAAAGGTGAACTTAAACTCATTAGTAAACATGCTTCTATGGTTACCACTCAAGTAGAACAAGTGCTTAAAGCTCAAAATGATTTTCTCAATGAATTAAATAATAAGAAAAATGATAATGTTGTTAGAGTTATGACTAGAGGGGGTAAAATGTCTCAGGAACCTTTGTATCCTAAGGGCCACCCTAAGAGAATTGAGCAAGATTCTCAGAGAACTAATGTTGATGCACCTAGTCCTTCTAAAAAGAAGAAAAGGAAAAATGATAGGACTTTGCATGATTCTAGTGAACCTGTTGTTGACACACCTGAGAATCCCAATGATATTTATATTTCGATTTGAAACACAACTGTAATGAACATGAACCTAGTGATAATATTAATGATGATGTTCATGTTGATGCTCAACCTAGCAATAACAATGATGTAGAGATTGAACCTGTTGTTGATCATGATAACCCACAATCAAAGAATCAACGTTATGATAAGAGAGATTTTGTTGCTAGGAAGCACGGTAAAGAAACAGAACCATGGGTTCAGAAACCCGTGCCTTTTCCTCCTAAACCATCCAAGAAAAAGGATGATGAGGATTTTGAGCGCTTTGCTGAAATGATTAGACCTATCTTTTGCGTATGCGTTTGACTGATATTCTTAATATGAACCCTTATGCTAAGTATATGAAAGATATTGTTACAAATAAAAGAAAGATACCGGAAGCGGAAATTTCCACCATGCTTGCTAATTATACTTTTAAGGGTGGAATAATGAAGAAACTTGGAGATCCAGGAGTACCAACTATACCATACTCCATTAAAAGAAACTACATTAAAATTGCTTTATGTGATCTTGGAGCTGGTGTTAGTGTTATGCCTCTCTCTTTATATCATAGACTCGATTTGAATATGTTGACACCTACTGAAATATCTCTACAAATGGCCGATAAATCAATCTCTATACCTGTCGGTATTTGTGAGGATGTGCCTGTTGTGGTTGCAAATGTTACTATTTTAATGGACTTTGTTATTCTTGATATTCCGAGGACGATAGTATGTCTATTATTCTTGATAGACCCTTTTTGAATACTGCAGGGGCTGTTTTTGATTGCAACAAAGGCAATATCACTTTTCATGTTAATGGTAATGAGCATACGGTACACTTTCCGAGGAAACAACCTCAAGTCCATAGTATCAATTCTATTGGAAAAAATCCAACGATTACTATTGGAGGTTTTGAATTTCCTCTTCCTACTGTCAAGAAGAAATATGATATTCTTATTGTTGGGGACGTGCATATCCCCGTTGAGGTAACCTAGTGCTATTCGAAAATTCTCCGATTTCATGCGATTCAGAATGAGTTTGTTAACAAGACTTGATCAACCTTGTTAGTGGATTCCTTTTGATGAGCATGAGATGGATGAAGTTAGAAAGCACAACTCTCTGTACCCTCCTTTTACTTTCTGCTATTTAGATTAAATAAAGCAAAATTAGTATTTTCTATCTGTTTTCTGAATTATAATTGCAATAAAAAATACCCCGAAAATAAAAGTTCTCCGAATGTCCCGAAATTGAAATATGATTTTTTGTAGAATATTTAAGAATATTTGGCACTGAGAAAACACCAGGGGGACCCACCATGTGCCCACGAGGGTGGAGGGTGTGCCCCCTGCCTCGTGGACGCCCTCCACTTACTCCAGCACCCACACACTTCTTCTTCCTCTAGAAAAATCCTCCCCTAGCTCAAACCCGTGTTCTAGCTCATCTTGCTGCCATTTTCGATCTCCTTGCTCAAAGCTCCACTCATAAAACTGCTTTGCGGGATTGTTCTTCGGTATGTGACTCCTCCAATGGTCCAATTAGTTTTTGTTCTAGTGCTTTATTTATTGCAATTTTTTGCTGCTTAGGTGACCCTGTTCTTGAGCTTGCATGTTAAATTTTTATGGTCCCGAGTAGTTCTAATGCATGATATAGCCTCTAGGCACTTGTGGGGGTAGTTTCTATCAATCTTGTTGACTTTGGTTTACTTTTATTTTGAGTCACTAAAAATTTCAGAAATTTTTCAGAGCAAGAAAATGAGGAAGAGATTGTTGACGGGCTCTTCGAGCCGAAGCTCGAAGGATAAGCAAAGTTGTCGGTGTACTAGAGTAGGGGTACCCTAGTACCCCGAACTTCGCACGGGCGATTCTGACACACCCGTGGCGTGGCTGGCCGGTGACCGTCAAGATCCTCCACGGTTCGCTGGAGCCATTCAAGAACAAAGTAATCAAGGCCCCGCAAGAGGAGCTTGCCGGGAAGGCCACTCGAGGCACGGCGAAACAAGACCCGACAAGAGGAGCTTGCCGGAAGGCTTGGCGATCGACAAGCTCCCGAGCGACAATGATTCAGCCGCTGCAAGGTGCTTGCCGCGCAGCAACTCTCTTCATCTCCGCTCCAGCTCATCCGCCAACGTGTCGCCACGGGGCTATTCCAGGCACGCGTGTCGAAGGGCTGTGCAACCAGCGGGGAGCAGCGATAAGCGGCGCTGACAAGCTACCATCGTGGCGAACGGAGGCGCACTTGACGGTCCCTGTTGCACTGTTGGGGCGACGGGGACGAGCATTTATTACTCTTGTCCCTTGCCATCAGAGTTAGGTATAGATCACTGTACACTGTACAAGTTGGTGTACCAACCACTGTTTTTACATTTGTACCCTCATATGTGTTGCCACCTGTGGTGACCCCTTGAGACTATAAAAGGAGGCCCATGTGCAACGTAGAAAGGGTTCGGCTCATTCGGTTCATCCGACTCATACGAGACCACACTCACTCAGGCTAGGTTTTGTAGCTCCCATTGCTCCCTAGCAAGAACACAATAGAATCAACCAAGCAGCAGTAGGAGTGTTATCTCTCCGGAGAGCTCCGAAGCTGGGTAAATCTACTCGTGTGCATCGCCTCGATCCGCTCTTTGTGCATTCTCCGCCCCCTCCGAACCACAAGGGACCCGGTCCCATAGGTGTTCGTGGGACACGACCAGCTTCCCCGACATCTTTGGCGCGCCAGGTAGGGGGCGTCGAGGCTGTGTGAACCCGATCCGGCGTTCACGCGAGCAACTTCTTCATCATCTTCGCCAACATGCCACCAAAGAAGAAGTCTTCGGCGGCAGCAGAGCCTTCCGCGTCAAACCCACCACCACCGGAGCTGACGAGTGGTGGGGAAGACGCTGGCGGAGGAACGGGCGTCGTCGAGAGAGCCCACGACGCCGCCAGGTCCAAGGACAAGGCGGCGCAAGCTTCGGCGTCCGAATCCGCACCGCGTCCTTCTCAAGAGGCGCGGGAACGACAGCGTCATGGTGCTCGCAGCACCATACGTTCGATAGATCAAGGCCAAGCTGGAGGATCCCGAGGCCCTCGAGACCCGCATGCACGCCAGCATGCTGGTACGAGTGGGGTACGGTCGCTTGGACGGGATGATGCTCCTCCTAACTTGGTTAGGAGTCCGAGCACATCCCGTTCTTCGCTCCGTACGCCGTTGCCACCCACCACTCCAGCGGAAGCCTTGGCGAGAGCCCAACTGCTTCTAGACTACCCTCCAACGGCCGACAAGGTCGACGAATGGAGGGCCACCATCCAGAGTCTCATCGGCTTTGCCAACGGCGACGTCCCGCGGCAACCAAGCACTTCGCAGCCGCGGCAAGGCGACAAAGCACAAGCCGGTGGTGCCGAGACCTGCGGGGGTGCAGCCACCGTGCACTCCCCTTCCCGAAGGCCAAGATCGCCAACTCGTTGGATCCACCTCGACAGCGACTCCACCGCGTCGTCGGATCCGCGAGCCCGTCGCGACCAGCGCCAAGTTCTTCGAGAACGGCAAGACGAAGACGCTCAAACTCGCATCGAGCGCCGAAGAGAAGCGCGGCGTCAATCTGACCAACGCGCCGGGCCCGCTGTTGATATGCATGTGCCAGGGGAACCAGGCGACTTGCCGTACGCGGTAGGTTGCCCTGCGTTCACCCGTGAGCGGCGGCAAGTCCAGTGGCCCGACAAGAAAAACTTCAAGCCAGATGTTCCAGAGAAGTACGATGGCAGGACACACCCATCGGAGTTCCTCAGCATCTACACCATCGCGGTGCAGGCTGTGGGGGGACGAGACGACAAGATCCTCGCCAACTACTTCCCTCCGTGCTCAAGCCAAACGTCGGTCTTGGCTCATGCACTTGCCGGACAACTCCATCTCTTCTTGGGCAGATTTGTGCCATCAGTTTGTCGGCGCCTTCACGGTGCCACAAGCCTCATGGCCAAGAGAGTGACCTTCACCCGCCGCCTGAAGGAAGGAGAGTCCTGCGCAAGTTCATCCAGAGATTTAGCCGCTGCACTACAACATCCCGGATGTCCACCCCGCCGCGGTGATCAGCGCATTTCATCAGAATGTGCGGAACCGCAGGATGAGGGAGGAAATGGCGATGTGCAAAGTTAAGGACGTCAGTGAGCTATATGCCCTGGCCGATAAGTGTGCACGCGCTGAGGAGGGAAGAAGACTCCCAGGAGAGAATGTTGGAGCAGGATCTGACAGCGATGAGGCCGCCCCGGCAAAGAAGAGCCGGCGGCGGAACAACAGAAATTAGAAGAGCCAGGAAGTACTAGTTGTCGAGCAGTCCGGCAAGGATGGTGCCGCCAACAAGGCCAAGGCTAGCGGCTCCGGCAAGGAAGTTGCCGCTGACACCGACCGCCAAGCTGTGGCGGCCGCCGACAAGGTGACAGCTCAACAAGCAAGATCGCAAGATTCACCGCACCAAGGGCCACGACCTCCAGAGCTGCAAGAAAGTCGAGCAGCTCGTTGAACAGCAGAGGGCTGAGTACGAGCGACGAGACAAGGAGAAGGCCCAGGAAGGTGCTGGTGCAGCTAGCAAGAAGAGACCCGGCCGGGGGGGACGGCGCGGCAAGGCCAAGCAGCGGCAAGGAGATAGACCTCCCTGTGGCCGCGACAAGGAAGAAGACGAAGATGACGATGACGAAGACATAGAAGACGATGAAGCTGACGAGCAGGAGTTTCAGAAGGCAACGGAGGTCCTTTGCGTTGACGGTGGTGCTTCTCTGCATACCTCGCACCGCCAACTCAAGCAATGGATGCGTGAGGTTAATGCAGCAGAACCATCCATAGAATCGCGCAAACCTCTGAAGTGGTCCAGCACGCCCATCATCTTTGACATTGAGGATCACCCTGATCGCATCACTACGGTCGGGTGCTTGCCGATGTTGGTATCACCAACTATCCGCAACCTCAAGGTCACAAAGATGTTGGTTGACGGCGGGGCCGGCCTGAATCTGATCTCCTCTGCAGTGCTCCAGAAGCTTCAGATCCCTGACAGCGAGCTCGAAGAGACTGGTACTTTCCAAGGAATCAACCCAGGAAGGAGCAAGCCGAAAGGGAAGATCACACTGCCAGTCACATTTGGCAGCGAGCTGAATTTCAGGACTGAGAGGGTCACATTTGACGTTGCCGATTTTCCATTGCCCTACAATGGAATACTTGGCCGTCCAGCACTCGCCAAGTTCATGGTAGCCTCTCATTACGCCTACAACCTGCTCAAGATGCCCGGCCCTATAAGCGTCATTTCTGTCCATGGCGACAAGAAGGATGCGCTTATCTGTGCCGACAAGATTTACCGGGATGCAGCAGCCGCCACAGATAGCGAATCACTTGCATTTGAAGCTCTCTGGGAAGAAGAAGACCACTTTGTCCCGCAAGAACTCGATGCCCACTCCGCAAGCGCACCTCTTCGAGTGCTGCGCTACCGCCGAGGACGCACCATCGAGCTCCACCGCAAGTGCAAGAAGAAGATGGCGGCTCTACCAAGACCAAGAAGGTGTCCGCCAAGGAGGACGGCACCGGTGGTACCTTCACCATCGGTGCCACGCTTGACCCTAAATAGGAAGGCGAGCTCGTTGTTTTCTCTGCGGCGAATGTCGATGTGTTTGCATGGCAACCATCCGACATCCCCGTGTTCCTGTGAAAGTAATTGAGCACCACTTAGTTGTCTGTCCTCATCGCGCGCCCGTCAAGCAAAAAGTCGAAACAGCGGTGAGCGCCAAGAATTCATAGCGTAAGAGATCAAGAAGTTGGAAGCAGCAGGCCTTGTCGAGGGTACTCCATCCCACGTGGTTGGCCAATCCGTAGTTGTACGAAGGCAAATGGGAAATGGAGACTCAGACGACTTTACAGATGTTAATAAAGCTTGTCCCAAAGACCCATTTCCCTTGCCGCGTATAGACCAGATTGTTGACTCCACAGCTGGATGTGATTTGCTTTCATTTCTTGACGCATATTCACGATATCATCAGATCTTCATGGCAGAAGAGGATGAAGAGAAAACCGCATTCATTACACCATGTGGCACATACTGTTTCATACGGATGCCTTTCGGTTTGAAGAATGCTGGTTCAACGTTTGCAAGAGTAGTCCATGAAGCCTTCGAGCCACAAATGCACAGAAATGTAGAAGCTTACATGGATGACATAGTGGTCAAGAGCAAGGACAAAGCAACCCTGGTTCAAGACTTAGATGAGACTTTTGCAAATCTGCGCAAGATCAACCTCAAGCTCAATCCCGAGAAGTGCGTGTTTGGAGTCCCTTCCGGCAAGCTTCTCGGATTCTTCGTGTCTCAGCGAGGAATTGAAGCCAATCCCGACAAGATCAAGGCCATTGAGCAGATTGAAGCACCAAAGCACGTCAAGGGTGTAAGAAGGCTTGCCGGTTGCGTGGCTGCTCTCAAAGAGGTTTATCTCTAGGTCACTGAGCGCTCGCCATTTTTCAAGATCTTGAAAAAGGCAGGTCCAATGAAATGGACTCCCGAAGCAGAGGCTGCGCTGCAGGACTTAAAGAGGTACCTGTCCTCCACTCCAATACTTGTCGCACCTAGGCCACAAGAAAAGTTGCTGCTGTATATAGCGGAAACCAATCAAGTGGTTAGTGCTGCGTTAGTAGCGGAGAGGGAGGCGGATGATGAGCCGGCAACCGAGGCAGATGCATCCAGCGACAAGCAGGGGGCTTCGCCGTCAAGCTCTGGTCCCGACAAGGACGGATCTGCGCAGGATTGCGACAAGACGCAGAAAAGGATGGTGCAGCGCCCGGTTTACTTTGTCAGTTCCCTTCTGCAGGGGGCTAGGTCAAGGTATTCTGGTGTGCAGAAATTGCTTTTAGGCCTCCTCATGGCCTCGAGAAAGCTGCGCCATTACTTCCAAGCACATGAGATAACAGTTGTCACTCGCTTTCCACTGAAGAGGATATTGCAAAATCTAGAAGCAACAGGCAGGATTGTCGAGTGGGCACTGGAACTGTCAAGCTTTGGCCTCAAGTTTGAAAGCACTTCAACTATCCAAAGCAGAGCATTGGCAGAGTTTATAGCAGAGTGGACGCCGACACAAGATGAAGAAATACCCGAGACGAGCATTCCCGTCAAGGAAGCAAGCAAGGAGTGGCTGATGTATTTTGACGGTGCCTTCTCGCTGCAAGGCGCCGGTGCCGGCGTGTTGCTTATCGCACCCACCGGAGAGCACCTCAAGTACATAGTCCAAATGCACTTTCCAAAAAGTGTGACTCACAGCTTGTCGTCCGCCAAGTGAACAAAGATTATCAGAGTCCATTGATGGAGGCCTACGTTGATGAAGTGAGAAAGCTAGAAGAGCACTTTGAAGGCCTGCAAATGGAACACGTTCCAAGAGCTCAGAACGGTATTGCTGATGGCCTCTCAAAGTGTGCCGCACTTAAGTTACCTGTGGAACCAGGAATTTTTGTGCTCAAGCTGACTCAGCCAACTGTAACACCATTGACTGGACAAAGCAAGAAGAGGAAGTTGGTTTCGGTGACTACTTTCCGCAGAGCTCCCTCAAGCCGCCGCCAAGAAGGTCCCCAAATCAACGTGAATATCGCCGAGGAGCAGTCTGCTCCGACAAGCCCTAGGGTTTGTTTCGTTGAAGCGAGCACGCCCCGACAAGTTTTGCTTCGACAGCTTGTCGGGATCATCAACTCGGCTGAACCGCAGGTCCTTGTCGAGAAGCTGATGATCCCGCAGCGCGAATGTGCCTTTAGTCCTTGTTGTCGAGCCACGTGCTCCAAAGATGGGCACAGCAGATCGTCCATTTCCTTGAGACAGAGAACTTCCCAAGAGCAAGAAGAAGCGAAAAGAGTAGCCCGGCGAGTCAAGTATGTACCAGTTTGTTGACAACATCCTGCATAAAAGAAGACTCAACGGAGTGAAATTGAAGTGTATTTGCGGGAAGATGGATGAAGCTGTTGGCGAGATACACGGAGGCATATGTGGTCACCACATTGGCGAAGAGCACTTGCAAGCAAAGCTTTCCGGCAAGGTTTCTTTCGCCGAAGCCCTCCAGATGCAACGGCACAAGTAACCAAGTGTGAAGCGTGCAGGCCCATTCAAAACAGATACACCAGCCAGCTCAAGCTCTCCGACAATCCCTTTATCCTCGCCATTTTGGTGCTGGGGTTTCGACATCCTCGGCCCTTCCCCGAAGGCTGTCGGGGCTTTGAGTACTTGTACGTCGCAGAATCGACAAGTTCACAAAGTGGCGGAAGTGGAAGCGATGAGGAAGGTGACAGCCACATCGGTGATCAAGTTCTTCAGTCAATTGCTTGCCGCTTTGGGATACCTAATCGGATCAACACCGACAACGGCACCCAATTCACGAAGTCGCACCTTCATGCAAGACGCCCAAGATCTTGGCGCCAAGGTCTGCTTTATTCATTGCTCACCCGAGAAGCAACGGTCAAGCGAGAGGGCGAATCTTGAAGTGCTGCGAGGACTCAAGACCAGAACTTTCGACGGGCTGTGCAAGTGCGGAAGTAATCGGGTTGAGGAGCTGTCGGTGGTTCTTGGTCGATCAGACGACGCCAAATCGAGCCACCGCCGGACACCTTTCGCCTAGTCTATGGAGCAGAGGCAGTTCTCCCCACGGAACTTCAGATACGGGTCACCTCGAGTACTCGCTATGATGAGCTTGAGCAAGAGCAGCTGCGACAAGATGATGCGCTGCTCCTCGAGGAGGATCGTCTTCAGGCTGCTGTGCGAGCTGCTCGTTACCAGCAAGCTTTGCACCGCTACCATAGCCGCAGTTAATGCGGAAGCTTCGAGGAAGGCGACCTTGTTCTTGGCGCGCTCAATCCGCCAAGAATTCCAACAAGTTGACGCTGAAGTGGGAAGGCCTCTATCGGGTGAAACGAGTCACTAGGCTCGGCGCTGTCCGCTTTGAGACCAAGATGGCGTTCGGTGAGCAACTCCTAGAATATAGAGCATCTTCGTAAGTTTTACCCATAAAGCGCGGTTGTCGGAACCTGCTCAAGCAACCACCCTTTTGTACAAGTCTTGCCGCTGTTGCATGTAATCCTTTGTACAAAGCGGGCGCAGACCCGTGCATCAAGAAGTTCATGTGTTGCGCACAATTTGTCAATTTCATGCTTTCATCATTATTATGCATGTATTATCGACATTTTGTGCAGCATCCACACCCGGTAAGCGATAACGAGCCACTAGGCTCCATAACTTTGTTTTCTCTTCTTTCTTCTCAAAAAGAGGAAGGTTCATCCACCCACGAGTTAACCGGGAGGAGAAGATAATGGTGTGGGCCACCAAGTGTCGCCGAGGAAGTATCGCCTTGCCGGAAGCAAACGATGAAAAGCTAAGTTACTAAGTTTAAGCAATCAGTTCTTAAATTTTCAAGTTATCTTCCTCGAACGATAGTACTTTGTATGGAAAACCTGTGCGCGGAGGAACCAACTCGCGGCTAGCTTGCACCCTTACTTTGTTTCGAGTCCGCTCAACAACTTAAGTGTGCTGCAACTAGTTGCGACAAGGTTGCTTGTCGAGGGCAGCATCGCCAGCAGGCTGCTGATGTTCAGACTGCTTTCGCGGCAAAGATGCTCGCACCGACAAGTTCCCTAAAAGCGTAGGGCACAAACATACAAGGGAAGGAATCAAGTAAAGGAAATAACATTGCGATCGATGCCTAAGATAGAGTATATTACAAAATAACTTGTCGCAGATCTAATAGATTTTTCGCCTAAACATGATCTACAAACGACAAGAGAAAGATAAAATTGGCGGCCTAGTCCACGCGGGTCGCCATCGAGCCTCTTGACTCGGCCACCCTGTCCACGATGGGTGCGACAAGGGCCTTAAGTGCTTCAACGTCGGCAGATGGAGGCAGGACTTGAGGGCGTTGGCGGCCGACGCTGGATTGCGGAAGGCCACCTTCATCAGCACCTTCTGGAGAGCCCGGCGCAGACTTGGCGCGACTCGTCGGCCAGCTGCTTTGGGATCTCCTCCCGAAGCCGCTGGAGACCCGTCAACACGCCCTTGAAGAACAGGCTGAGCTTGACGCTGGGTTGGAGGTTCTCGTCGGTGGAGTACCCAAGATCCACCATCCCCAGCTCCATCAGCTCATTGTGGATGGCGGCGGCAGTGTCCACAAGACCTTACATCCAAAGGCATGATGCTATCTCCGAGAGTATCCACAGGCGATCGCGGCGCCAACAGCTCTCGTTGGCCTTGATTTTCCAAAGAGCCCGTTTCCCGCTCCTTGGCGCCGTTCAGCGTCTCCGTCGTGGTGGTCATTTCAGTTCCAGATCCGCCTTGAGTCCTCGGCGACGCCGAGCTCTTTGATCTTCTCAATAAACGACCTGCAACTCGCCAAGAGTGTAGGCGTCCCTTCAAGGCCAAGGCTTCAGCCCGGCGGCCTCCTCCTCGCTCTTCGGAGGGTGGCCTCCAGCTGCGCCACCCGCCTCCAATTCCTTCTTGGCGGCCTCGGCAGCTGCGGCGGCGTCCTTTGCCTCCTTGAGTGCTCCGCCAATTGATTGCTCGCATGCAAGATCTTCCTCGTAGCTATCGAGGTTGATCTTCCGCGCGCCAGCCACCTTCTTGCGAAGAGCTTCTCGCCGGCAAGCCTTTGCTGCTCCTCGACCTCGGCCTTCTCCGGGATGAAGGCGTGCGCCTCGACAAGTTGCTCCAGCGCTCGCTATGTCCCGAGAGTTTCCTTGTTGGCGCGCGGAGCTCTTCTGCGCTTCTCCATGTCAGCTCCCGCCCTCGCGACAAGCGCCTCCCTGGACTCCAGCTTGGCTTGTCGAGCGCGGTAGAGCGACAGCAGCTTCTTCAGCAGCTGCTCCTCCTCAGGCTCGCCACTGCTGCTGCTCGGCGCGTTAACCAAGGACAGCCCAGCGGAGGCAAGCAGCTCCACGTCGAAGGTCTCCCCCTCAACCGGCGCCATGGAGCTCGATGCCCATGGAAGCTTGATGAAGACACCTTCGCCGGCCTTCAGGTAGGCGCCGGGCTGGGGCTCTTCGGAGTCTGGTGCGGCATCGGTGGCCGGGGGATCGGCGGTCGGTGCAGCGCCTGGCGCTCCTGCGGCCTCAGGGCCGTCAGTACGATCACCGGACCCCTCCCCAGCCTCTGCACCGGCAGCCTTGGCGGCCTCTTCGCCGGCGGACCCATCGGCGCCGGCCTCCTCTTCCATGTTGGTGGCGTCGTCATTGTTGCCGCGAGCGTCCTCCTCGCCGGCAACCTCAGTCTCCATGGGCTCTCCGGCAGATGGATCTGACGATCAGAGAAAGAAAGACCAGTCAAGCAAATGTTCGAAAAGAAGAACAGAAGAAAAGGAACCCAAGGGAAATTTTCAGTCAAGAAGATTACCTGCAATGGGATCAGAGCATGGTCTCCGCCACCGAGGGTCGCCGGCGCTGCCCTTGTCGGAGAAGCTCCCCTTGTCGGAGAGGCCTCCTTGCCGAGAGCGCTCCTTGGCGGAGATTTCTCCCTTGGCGGCGAGTTGAAGCAAGCAGAACTTGGGAGTGACCTCGGGGCCTCCTCGATGAGGCTGAACTTCGGGGGTGACCTCCGGGGCCTCCTGATGAGGCTGCTCTGCTCCTACATAATTCAACAAGCCAGATATCTGTGATGAAGGAGCACCCAAGCACACCTAACCGTAAGAAATAAGCCAAGTACTTACGCGGGGGGCTGTGCTGGGGGCTGCTCTGTTGAAGGGTTGCCGGATCCGGCAAGGGAGTCTCAGACGTGCCTCCTGTCGCCACGGGAGATTCGTCTTCGATGACCACCACCGGAGTCTTGGCTCTCTTCGATGCCCTCTGAGCCAGCGTCCTGAAGAAGGAAAAAGTTCAGAGTGAAGCAAGTCAGATACAAGATAAAGCAGTAAATTGAAGGATTACAAGTAGCAGCGACAAGATCTTACTCTTCCTCTTCTTCCTCGGAGCTGAGAGCGGAGAGATCAAATTCCGCTCCAGTGCGACGAATTGGAGGAGTAGACTCCCTCGGACGCTTGGCGGGTGCGGGGGCCGTGGCTCCAGAAGACCCCGCTCCCGTTGCTGTGGCGGCATGAGGCGCTCCCGCGGCAACAGTGCTTGCCGCGGTGGAGCGCGTCGGGCGGCGAGGCGGCTGTTGGCCCGTATGCCGCCCCGCCACTTCTCCAGTTTTGCGGAGGCGTCTTCTTGGCGGGGCCGCGGGCTCCTCCTGCGGCAAGCTACTTGACGGCGGAGGGGAGGCGCCCCCGGCAGGCTCGCTCGGCTCATTGTCGGGCTCGGCCTGCTCCTCCTCATCGGCGAACTCCTCTCGGTCGGCAAGGCTTGCCGCCTCGGCTGTTTCTGCCTCCTCGACGGTGAACCCAAACACACCGGCGGCAGCAGCTTCTGCCGCCTCCTCCAACCTTGTGGCGATGCGCGCCATCTCTTGCTCGGTGGTGTCGCGGGTGAGCCATTTCTGCTCGTCGGCACGGATCGGCACTTCTTCCAAGTCGTCGAAGAACTGCTGCACGACATCGTCGGCGGGCTCCTGCCAAGTTGGAACGATTCCATGGGAATCGCACAACGGCATCATCGCGCGGATGCGGTCAAGCGACGAGTTGTTGCACAAGGGCACGACTCCCCTCGGCAACATGAACCACTCGGGGTGATCTGCATCAGGCTTGAACAGCTCCCGCAGCATGCCATCCAGCTCCAAGACAGTAAAGTTCCAGTTCAAACCCGGACGCAACCTCATGATGTCCGCCGCGTTTTGGAACTCCCAAGCAGGCCTCCCCCTCTCCTGCAAGGGCGCAATGCGGCGGCGAAGGAAGTCCACGCCAACTGCTCCTACGGTAAGCCCGGCATGTCTGAGGCGCAAGATCCTAGTCACGACAATCTTCAACTTGGCATCCTCCGGCGCCAAGTTGCTCCAATTGTTGCCGCGCACTATGGGGGTTCGGCGCAGGGCAGTGAAAGGCTGTGGGTCCTCCTCTAAGATCCAACACCAATCGGCTCTCCACTCCTCCCACTTGCTGTGCAGCTCTCCGTCAAGATACGCTTCCTTCTTGCCGATCCTGGAGATCCATGCAATTCCTCCGGCAAGCGGCTCTCCTCTCTCTACGCGAGGCAAGAAGTAATGGCGGAAAAGCGCTACATTTGGGTGGACCAACGAAGTTCTCGCAGAGGTGTGCGAAAACCGCCATGGTGAGAACGGCGTTGGGGGTGAAATCAAGGAGGCGGAGGCCATATGTGTTCATGACATCGCAAAAGAATTCGGAAAAGGGCGGGCAGAGCCCGCAGTGGAAGAAAAGCACGAAGAAGGGGTACCCGATGGAAACCTTCTCGGATGTGGCGGCGGAGATCACTCTCGTGCGCGGGTGCGCCCGCGTCGCCGTCGACCAGAAAAAGTAATACAGCTCCCGCAGCTCCTTCCTGTCAAGCAGGGGATCGAAGAGGGCCCGCTCCTTCTGCAGCGCCGGGAGCCGCTGCGCCTCGGCCGATTTCACGCCTTTCCCCTTGTCGGCTTTCGGATCCATGGGGGGGAGGTGGTGGAGGAGGTCGACGGCGTTGGTGGCGCCGGTGGCAATGGAGGGGGCGGAGCGTCGCTCTCTTTGGGCTCGAGAAGAAAGGAGGGAGCAGCGGTGGTTTTTGATGTGACAGCAATGGCAAGTGGGCGTTCTGCCCCTGTTCCCCCTGCTTATAAGGAGAGAGGGGGGGCGGACGTTCCGATATTTCCAATAAAGAAAGCCCCCACGATCTCCCCCACGACGCCACGTCCGGTGCGTGCCGTTCGTGGGGGACTTGGTGGGACTAGGGCGAGTAATGGCGTAATCCAGGCGCTGCGTCCGCAGCCTTTGTTTTGGGCCCGCCCAACAGAGCTTGGTGCCGTGTGTGGCCCAGGCCCGGGCTCTGTGCCGGTGTACTAGAGTAGGGGTACCCTAGTACCCCGAACTCGTGCACGGGCAGTTGGAGCACCCCGTGGCAGGGCTGGCCTGGTGACCGTCAAGATCCTCCACGGCTCCGTTGGAGCCATTCAAGAACAAAGTAATCAAGGCCCGGCAAGAGGAGCTTGCCGGAAGGCCACCGAGGCACGGCGAAACAAGACCACGCAAGAGGAGCTTGCCGGAAGGCTGGCGATCGACAAGCTCCCGAGCGACAATGATTCAGCCACGGCAAGGTGCTTGCCGCGCAGCAAACTCTCTTCATCTCCGCCCAGCTATCCGCCAACGTGTCACCACGGGCTATTCTGCACGCAGCGTGTCGAAGGGCTGTGCAGCAGCGGGAGCAGCGATAAGCGGCGCCGACAAGCTACCATCATGGCGAACGGAGGCGACTTGACGGTCCTGTTGTAATTGTTCGGCGACGGGCGGGCATTTATTACTCTTGTCCCTTGCCATCAGAGTTAGGTATAGATCACTGTACACTGTACAAGTTGGTGTACCAACCACTGTTTTTACATTTGTACCCTCATATGCGTTGCCACCTGTGGTGACCCCTTGAGACTATAAAAGGAGGCCCATGTGCAACATAGAAAGGGTTCGGCTCATTCGGTTCATCCGACTCATACGAGAACACACTCACTCAGGCTAGGTTTTGTAGCTCCCATTGCTCCCTAGCAAGAACACAATAGAATCAACCAAGCAGCAGTAGGAGTGTTATCTCTCCGGAGAGCTCCGAAGCTGGGTAAATCTGCTCGTGTGCATCGCCTCGATCCGCTCTTTGTGCATTCTCCGCCCCCCTCCGAACCACAAGGGACCCGGTCCCATAGGTGTTCGTGGGACACGACCAGCTTCCCCGACAAAAGTGAAGGGAATAAGAAGCCCAAATATAATCTTCCTCGCACCGCAGAAGTTCGTCCGTGTGAATGGTCGTGTGATGAGTTCTTGAGAGCAGTCAAGATTCATGATGACTTTTATTATTTGGCTGAGAATGCGGGCCTCATCGACTTCCTCCGCGACCAGCGCGAACAGTATCTCCTCCTCACTAATATTTTGGTGCAAAACTTTTACTTTCATGCTAAGAAATCACGACCTTCGGTGGAATTTCATTTATATGATGAGGTTAAGGAGATGTCACTATATGATTTATGTCGGGTCTATAAGATATCCTTTGCGGGCAGCATAGAGGAACCACATCGTAATGATGTTGAAGGGTTTATTGATATGATTGCTGTAGGGGAAACGCGGAAAGTTTCCGATGCAAGAATCACTAGCATACGTTTTCCTGTTCTACGTTACTTTGCAATATTTCCTTGTAGATGTTTAATTGGTCGCGGGAATAGTGGAAATCTCAGTGCTCCTGATATTGTTATTTTGTGTCATGCTTTGTTTCATGATACAAATTCAGTTTAGGCGCTATTATTGCTAAACGATTAAGTCTGAACCGTACAAAGGGCCCCATCTTCGGTGGCATCTTTGCTTCGCGCCTTGCTTCAGACGTTAACATACCTATTAGGCATTATGAGAAAAGGAAAAGTTCTGCCTCCTATTTTTCTAGATTATAAGAGTATGGTAGCACATGATTTTATTGGTAAGGATAAGAAGAAGATGCTTAAATATAGATTGATATTTGATAAAAACTACTACGAGATTATTAACTTGCATGCTCCCTCTTTGTTTAACATATTTTCAGGCACGTACCTTGTGTTGCCGGAGGTCGTTCATGCATACTGGAGCCTGACATCAGCTCCAGAGCCTGAGCCGGAGCCACCACTTGATCCTTACCGTCAATCTGTTTACTAGTGGGATCCGGAGGAGATCGCCAACCAGTGGCACCCAGAGGACACTCCTCCGTACACCGGAGAGGGCAGCTTTGAGCCGTGGCCATAGACCAACTTAGGCCAAAAGCCTAAGCTTGGGGGAGTAAGTATTTCTCACTGATATTACATTCATGTTCACACACTTATGCTAGTTGTCGGTGCTCATATTTTTTCATTGTACTATCCATGCTAGTTTATTTTCTTTTCTAAGCTTCTTCTTGTGTGTTTGAAAAACCTTAAGAAAAACCAAAAAAAATAGTTGTAGAAGCTAGTTTATTTTCCATGCCTGTAGTAGTAGTAATTACCTGATTTCACTAATGGTCGGATTCCCACCCGCTGCTACTGCTTCTTTGTCCTCCTGTTCCCATATCAGGTTTCATCTTTGTAGTATCCTGCCACACCCATATGGTGGGGTGTATGTTCTTCTTCCAAGTTCCGATTGCTTGAAACTCTTCTCTTTAAAACTCTTTAGTTGCCTGACCCTTTTGAATTCTGCCCATCTGCCTTTGTAATTTGGGGGTATGCGGGATTGGGTCCTTTCCTTCACTCAAGTACTTCTTGTACAGCACATGCTTCTAGTTTCTGCAAGCATCCCTAGCCTTCTTCAGTGCAGCGTGTTCCACCTGCATTCTCCACTGCTCTAGAATGTTGAAGTGATCCATGATCTCCCGGACTATCCTTCGCCGTGTTTCTGTGTCAGCCTTCCAAAACCCCGGTAGATTAATGTTGAGCCTTGCCCTTCCAACAAATCCACACACACTCCTGAACCTCATGCGTGCTTTATCTGGTTTAGTTGGAGCCCAAGTTTTTCAGTCAATCTCGGTTACTTCATATACACATTTAGGCTGGTGTGGGCTTCCTTGGAGGGTTCCTCCGTGTCCCGACCGGAAGGGTAATTGCTGCAACTCTATCCTGCTCAAGACTACTTGATCCTCACAATCTCTTTCAAGACACAGGGTTGTCCGAATCAGATGAAGATACATGGCCTGAAGCATGAGTGTTGTCGCTGCTACTCGGCATCTACAGAGAACACATGCGAAACTCGGGAAAGGAGGATAAGCATAAAACTAACAAGTTGGTATCAATCTTTCTAAACATGCCATGCAATAATTTAGAAAATGTACGGCTAATTTGGTAAGTTTGTGTGACTCAGGGCTCCCGCGGTCTGTAAATAGGCAGTAACTTATTGGAATAAATACAGCTTATATGTAGTAAGGAAGGTAGATAATGAACATATATACGCTCTCCATTATTTTATAGCCAATTTGGTAACATACGGAATGAAATTGGAAGAAGGATTGCGAGGAAATATGCCTCACCGCGATGGAGAGCAGTAACTAACAGGCTTCTTAATGCAAACCTGGCCGGACCACAGGAGAGGCGAGGGTTACTGCATCGATATGCTCGAGGGTGGCTGGCGAGAAAACTAAGATGGCGAGGCACGGGCCGCCGCGTGTTGGGAACGACAGTGGAGGTAGGCTTGACACCGAAGAGTGGGCACACGGCCGGGGTGAGCACGGCGGCGCCGGAGAGGGTTCTGCTGTGGATCTGAGGGAGGGGGAGCTGGCGAACGAGATTGGGTGGACTAATTGAGTGAAACATGGGCGGACGGTGGGGGGTGTTGGGGACTCTGGGTGTTGGCGGCCTAGGTGAAAAGGGTGAAAAATATCCCCGGTCGCCGTGCGCGAGGAAAGGCCTATGCAAACGGTTGCCTCTAAGCGCTCGTGTGCACAAACAGAATAATTTCGTTTGAAATGAAGACGTGCTAATTTTGAAATGAATACGTGAGTTCATTGTTTCGCCTCTAAATTTTTCCCACGTAAACCAATCACAATTTTACCACGGGTTTGATTTGCTGGCACATTTCAGGTCTCGTGTGCTATAGGCAAGACATTTTTTGGCATTTACCGAGCATGTTGGCATATAAATCAATTCATAGCTGGACTACTTTTCCTGTCGAAAGGGATGAGGATTGTCGTTTGATCTGGGAGCATCCAACGGTGCAGACGTACGATCCGTGGGGTTTGTGTTCTGGCCAATCAGAATGCACGACTCGGATCGCGCGTGCAGCAAAGGGGCGCATCGGCCACGGTTTGGTAGGCACACGGCTTTCATGTGTGAACCGTGTGCTATTTGAAAACATTTTTTGGGAGGGGCTATTTGAAAACATTTACATGTTCTATCGAAAGTGATGAGGATCACCGTTCTATCAAGGAGAATCCAACGGTGCACGCATACGATCCGTGGGATTTGGGTTCTGGCCAATCAGAACGCATGACTCAGATCGCGCGCATGGCAGAGGGGGGTGCATCGGCCACGGTTTAGTGGACACATGGCTTTCGTGAGTGAACCGTGTGTTCTTTGAAAACATTTACATTACCTAACATCATATTTTTGTTCGAATGAAAACATGAGTTCATCATTTCGCCTCCAATTTTTTTCCACGGTAAGAAATCACGAGTATAGTGGAGAGTGTCATATGCTAGTATCATGAATATATAGTATATATGATACAAGTGTATGATACTACCTTTAATTAATTATAGCGCATAGTATAATACAGAGTATAGTATCATGTATAGATCATATTTATTGCCATGCATGACACAAATTAGCATCGCATTTAACATGATAGGGTATCTACCTATATGTTACTCAAACACTCTTTATATATATTTAATTCTTTCCCACATCAGCTTACTTGCTATTTCTGAGTGCATGGCATCGTCGACTATGATACCACCACTATATATGGCCAGCCTTATATAGTGGAGGAGTATCATATACTATATATATATATATATAGTATCATGCATATGATACTAGTGTATGATACTACTTACGTACCTTCATAGTGCATATATAGTATCATAGAGTAGTATATTGTGACGCCCCCAATTCAATCATACACTACTCATACACGCAAACATGTACGCTCAAGATCAGGGACTCACGGGAAGATATCACAACACAACTCTAAAATAAAATAAGTCATACAAGCATCATAATACAAGCCAGGGGCCTTGAGGGCTCGAATACAAGTGCTCGATCATAGACGAGTCAGCGGAAGCAAAAATATCTGAGTACAGACATAAGTTAAACAAGTTGCCATAAGACGGCTAGCACAAACTGGGATATAGATCGAAAGAGGCGCAAGCCTCCTGCCTAGGATCCTCCTAAACTATTCTTGGTCATCGTCAGCGGCCTGCACGTAGTAGTAGGTACCTCCGGTGTAGTAGGAGTTGTCGTCACCGGTGGTGTCTGGCTCCTGGGCTCCAGCATCTGGTTGCGACAACCGAGAAGAATGGAAAGGGGGAAAAGAGGGCAAAAAGTAACCGTGAGTACTCATCCAAAGTACTCACAAGCAAGGATCTACAGTACATATACATGTGTATCTTTGTAAAGGGGAAATATCGATGGACTGAACTGCAGAATGCTAGAATAAGAGGGGGGTAGCTAGTCCTGACGAAGACTACGCTTCTGGCAGCCTCCATCTTGCAGCACGTAGAAGAGAGTAGATGGAAAGTTCACCAAGTATCATCTCATAGCATAATCCTACCCGGTGATCCTCTCCTCGTCGCCCTGTTAGAGAGCGATCAGCGGGTTGTATCTGGCACTTGAAAGGGTGTGTTTTATTAAGTATTTGGTTCTAGTTGTCATAAGGTCAAGGTACAACTCTGGGTCGTCCTTTTACCGAGGATCATGGCTATTCGAACAGATAAACTTCCCTGCAGGGGTGCACCACATTACCCAACATGCTCGATCCCTCTGGCCGGACACACTTTCTTGGGTCATGCCCGGCCTCGGAAGATCAACACGTCGCAACCCCACCTAGGCACAACAAAGAGGTCAACACGCCGGTCTAAATCCTAAGCGCGCAGGGGTCTGGGCCCATCGCCCGTTGCACACCTGCATGTTGCGACGGCGGCTGGAAGCAGACCTAGGCTCCCTAATACAATAGCAGGCGTTCCAGTCCAATCCGGCGCGCGCCGCTTAGTCGCTGACGTCAAGAAGGCTTCGGCTGATACCACGATGTCGAGTGCCCATAACTCTTCCCGCGTTGTTGGTTAGTGCGTATAGGCTAGTGGCCAAACTCAGATCAAATACCAAGATCTCGTTAAGCTTGTTATTTGTTGTAACCGCGGAGGCCGACTAGGGCCAGGCCCACCTCTCACCTAGGTGGTCTCAACCTGCCCTATCGCTCCGCCACAAAGATCTACACAGAGGGTCGTCGGGAAAGTATGTCCTTGCAGCCCCCAATCCGTGAATCAACCGCGGGTACTCAACGAGCTGACCCGACTTTAGTCACCACATGTACCACACATTATGTATATATGTATATACCCGTATTCAACTCCCGAGTGATCACGGCCCGGTAGTATAGCATGGCAGACGGACAAGAATGTAGGGCCACTGATGGAATACTAGCATCCTATACTAAGCATTTAGGATTGCAGGTAAGGGTAACAATCGTAGCAACAATGACAGGCTATGCAGCAAAATAGGATTAACCGAAAGCAGTAACATGCTACACTACTCTAATGCAAGCAGTAGAGAGAAGGAATAGGCCATATCTGGTGATCAAGGGGTGGGCTTGCCTGGTTGCTCTCGGCAAGAAGGAGTAAATCAACAACGTAGTCGATCGGGGCACCAAGAAGCGGCGTCGATCTCGTAGTCTACAAGAAAAACTTCGCCGATGTTCCAGAGAAGCACGGCGCATGACACACCATCGGAGTTCTCTCGATCTACACATCGCGTGCAGCCGTGGGGGACGAGACGACAAGATCCTCGCCAACTACTTCCTCTCCTGCGCTCAAGCCAAACGTCAGTTCGTTTCATGCACTTCTGCTTTACAACTCCATCTCTTCTGGGCAGATTTGTGCTATCGGGTTGTCGGCGCCTTTCACACAGCGTGCCACAAGCCCCATGCGGCTAAGAGAGTGACCTTCACCGCCGCCGTAAGGAAGGAGAGTCCCCGCGCAAGTTCATCCGAGATTTAGCTGCTGCACTACAACATCCCTGATGTCCACCCCGCCGCGGGGTGATCAGCGATTTCATCGTAATGCGAACCGCAGGATGAGGGGAAAAATGGCGATGTGCAGTTAAGGACGCCGAGCTATATGCCCCGGCCGATAAGTGTGCACGCTACGAGGAGGGAAGAAGACTCAGAGAGAATGTTGGAGCAGGATCTCAGCGATGAGGCCGCTTCCGGCAAAGAAGAGCCGCGCGAACAACAGAAATTAGAAGAGCCAGAAGTACCAGTTGTTGCAGTCCGGCAAGGATGGTGCCGCCAACAAGGCTGGGCTAGCGTGGTTCGCAAGGAAGTTGTTACGACACCGATCGCCAAGTCGTGGCGGTTACCACAAGGATAGCTCCAACAAGCAAGATCGCAAGATTCACCGCATCAAGGGCCACGACACCTCCAGAGTGGAAGTCGAGCAGCTCGCTGAATGCAGAGGGCTGAGTACTGTGCATTTAGACAAGGAGAAGGCCCAGAAGGTGCAGCAGCTAGTAAGAAGAGACCCAGTGGGGGACGGCGCGGCAGCCAAGCAGCTGCAAGGAGATAGACCTCCCGGTGGGACAAGGAAGAAGAAGAAGAATGATGACGATGACGAAGACATAGAAGACGATGAAGTCGATACAGGAGTTTCAGAAGGCAACGGAGGTCCTTTATATGCTGACGGTGGTGCTTCTCTCGCATACCTCGCACCGCCAACCAAGCAATGGATGCGTGAGGTTAATGCAGCGTAATCCATCCATAGAATCGCCAAGAAACCTCCATGGTCCAGACGCCCATCATCTTCGACATTGAGGATCACCCCATCGCATCACTATGGCCGGTGCTTGCCGATGTTGGTATCACCAACTATCCGCAACCTCAAGGTCACAAAGATGTTGGGTTGACGGCCGGGCTCTGAATCTGATCTCCTCGCAGTGCTCCGTAAGCTTCAGATCCTCGACAGCGAAGCTCAAGAGACCGTACTTTCCAAGGAATCAACCTGTGAAGGAGGTTTAGGAAGATCACACCAAATACATTTGGCAATGAGCTGAATTTCAGGATCGAGAGGGTCACATTTGACGTTGTCGATTTTCCATTGCCTCTACAATGGAATACTTCTCGCCCACCGCCAAGTTCATGGTAGCTTCTCATTACGCCTACAAACTGCTCCAAGATGCCCGCCCTATAAGCTATTTCGCCCATGGCACAAGAAGGATGCGCTTATCTCAGGCCGACAAGATTTACCGGACGCAGCCGCCACAGATAGCGAATCACTTGCAGTCAAGCTTTCTGGGGAAGAAGACCACTTTGTCCCAAGAAGAACTCGATGCACTCGCAAGCGCATCTTCTTCGAGTGCTGCGCCATCGCCGAGGACGCACCATCGAGGCTCCACCGCAAGCAAAGAAGAAGAAGATGGTGCCCGAAGACCAAGAAGGAGGATTTGCACCGTGGTGTTCTTCACCATCAAGGCCACGCTTGACCCTAAATACAGGAAGGCGAAGCTCATTTTCAGCGGGCTTAACGTCGATGTGTTTGCATGGCAACCATCTCACATCCCCGTGTTCCTGTGAAAGTAATTGAGCACCACTTAGTTGTCTCCTGCGCCGCCCGCTGCCAAAAAAGTCGAAACAGCAAAGTGAGCGCCAAGAATTCATAGCGTAGAGATCAGAAGTTGGAAGCAAGAGGCCTTGTCGAGGGTACTCCATCCCACGTCGTGGTTGGCTAATCCGTAGTTGCAACGAAGGCAATGGGAAATGGAGACTCAGACGACTTTACAGATGTTAATAAAGCTTGTCCCAAAGACCCATTTCCCGCTGCAGAGATAGACCAGATTGTTGACTCCAATACCGGATGTGATTTGCTTATTTTTGACGATATTCACGTATATCAGATCTTCATGGCAGTAAGAGGATGAAGAGAAACCGTATTCATTACACCATGTGGCACATACCGCTTACACGGATGCCTTTCGTTTGAAGAATGCTGGTTCAACGCTTGCAAGAGTAGTCCATGAAGCCTTCGAGCCACAAATGCACGTAAATGTAGAAGCTATATGGATGACATAGTGGTCAAGAGCAAGGACAAAGCAACCCTGTTCAAGACTTAGATGACTTTTGCAAATCTGCGCAAGATCAACTCAAGCTCAATCCCGAGAAGTGCGGTTTGGAGTCCCTTCCGCAAGCTTCTCATTCTTCGTGGTCTCAATGAGGAATTGAAGCCATCCTTACAAGATCAAGGCCATTGAGCAGATCAGCACCAAAGCACGCTGGGTGTAAGAAGGTTTGCCGGGTTGCGGCTGCTTCTCGCAGGTTTATCTCTAGGTCACTGAAGCGCCTCGCCATTTTTCAAGATCTTGAAAAGGCAGGTCCAATGAAATGGACCTCTAAGGCAGGCTGCGCTGCAGACTTAAAGAGGTACCGCCCTCCACTCCAATACTTGTCGCACTCTAGGCCACAAGAAAAGTTGCCGCAGATATAGCGGAACCAATCAAGTGGTTAGTGCTGCGTTAGTAGCGAGAGGGAGGCGATGATGAGCCAAGGCAACCGGGCGATGCATCCAGCGATGCAGTGGGGTTTCGTCACAAGCTCGTCCCGGCAAGGACGGATTCATGCAGGATTGGCGACAAGACGCAAAGGATGGCAGCCTGCTTTACTTTGTCGCCTCTCTCGCAGGGGGGCAGGTCAAGGTATTCTGTGCGTAAATTGCTTTTAGGCCTCCCTCATGGCTCGTAGAAAGCTGCGCCATTACTTCCAAGCACATGAGATAACAGTTGTCACTTTCCAATCAAGAGGATATTGCAAAATCTAGAAGCAACAGTGTGATTGTCGAGGGCAATCGAACTGCCAAGCTTTGGCCTCAAGTTTGAAAGCACTTCAACTATCCAAAGCAGAGCATTGGCGTAGTTTATAGCAGTAGTGGACGCTACACAAGATGAAGAAATACCAGACGAGCATTCTGGCCAAGGAAGCAAGCAAGGAGCGGCTGATGTATTTTGACGCGTTTTCTCACGTATATGCCGGTGCCGGGCAAGTTGCTTATCGCATCCCACCGAGAGCACCTCAAGTACATAGTCCAAATGCACTTTCCAAAAGTGTGACTCACAGCTTGTCGTCCGCCAAGTGAACAAAGATTATCGAGTCCATTGATGGAGGCCTACGCTGATGAAGTGAGAAAGTTAGAAGAGCACTTTAGGCCTGCAATGGAACACGCTCCAAGAGCTCGTAACGGTATTGCCGATGGCCTCTCAAAGTGTGCCGTGACTTAAGTTACCTGTGGAACCAGGAATTTTTGTGCTCAAGCTTTACTCAGCCAATCAAATTATTGATCGGACAGCAAGAAGAGGAAGTTGGTTTCTCGTGATCATTTCCCGGCAGAGCTCCTCAAGCCGCCGCCAAGAAGGTCCCCAAATCAACGTGAATATCGCCGAGGAGCAACCGCCCGGCAAGCCCTAGGTTTGTTTCTGAAGCAGACGCCCGACAAGTTTTGCTTCGAGCAGTTTGTCGGGATCATCAAGCTCCCGGCTGAACCGCAGGTCCTGTCGAGAAGTCGATGATCCCGCAGCTGCAGATGTGCCTTTTAGTCCTTGCTGTCGAGCCACGTGCTCCAAGAGATGGGCACAAGAGATCGCCCATTTCTTCATTGTGAGAACTTCCCTAAGAGCAAGAAGAAGCAGTAGAGTATGCTAAGAAAAGTATGTACCAGCTTTGTTGACAACATCCTGTATAAAAGAAGACTCCAACGGAGGAAATTGAAGTGTATTTGCCGGAAGATGGACAGAAGTTGTTGGCAGAGATACACGGAGGCATATGTCACCACATTGAAGAAGAGCACTCTGCAAGCAAAGTTTTCGCAAGGTTTCTTCGCCGAAGCCCTCCAGATGCAACGCACAAGTAACCAAGTGTGAAGCGCAAGTTCCATTCAAAAATGATACACACCAGCCAGCTCAAGCTCTCCGTAACTTATCCTCGCCATTTTCGTCCTGGGTTTGACATCTCGCCCTTCCCCAGTTGTCGGGCTTGAGTACTTGTACGTAATCACAAGTTCACAAAGTGGCTAAGTGGAAGCGCAAGTGAAGGTGATGCGACGCCGCCAGCCGTTCTTCAGTCAATTGTTTGCGCTTTGGGATACCTAATCGGATCAACACCGATAACGGCACCCAATTCACGAAGTCGCACTCTTCATGACGCCCAAGATCTTGGCGCCAAGGTCTGGTTGCTTCGCTGTCACCCAGAAGCAACGGTCAAGCAGAGGGGGTAGTGCTGCGAGGACTCAAGACCGAATCTCGGTTGTGCAAGTGCGGAAGTAACTGGTTGAGGAGCCGGTGGTTCTTTGGTCGATCAGACGACACGCCAAATCGAGCCACCGCCGACACCTTCGCTTCTAGTCTATGGAGCGAGGCGCTTCCCACGGTCAGATACGGGTCACCGAGTACTCGCTATGATGAGTTGAGCAAGAGCAGCTGCGGACAAGATGATGCGCCCGAGGAGGATCGCCCTGCTGCCGGCGAGCTGCTCGTTACACAAAGAAGCTTTGCACCGCTACCATAGCCGCAGTTAATGCCAGAAGCCGAGGAAGGCGATTTGTTCTTCGCGCCGCTCAATCCGCCAAGAATTCCAACAAGTTGACGCTCAAGTGGGAAGGCCTCTATCGGTGAAACGAACACTAGGCCTCGGCGCTGTCCGTTTTGAGACCAAGATGGCGCCCGTGAGCAACTCAGAATATAGAGCATCTTCAGTTTTATCGATATAGGCGTTGTTTGAACCTGCCTCAAGAACCACCCTTTTGTACAAGTCTTTGTCGCATGTAATCTTGTACAAAGCCGCGCGCAGACTTCGCATCAAGAAAGTTTATGTGTTGGCGCCAATTTGTCAATTTCATGCTTTCATCATTATTTGCATGTATTATCCATTTTGTGCAGCATCCACACCCTTGTATAACGAGCCACTAGGCTCCATAACTTTGTTTTCTTTCTTCAAAAAGAGGAAGGTTCATCCACCCACGAAGTTAACCGGGAGAGAGATAATGGTGGGCCACCAAGTGTCGCCGAGGAAGTATCGCTTGCCGGAAGCAAACCAGTAAAGGTTACTAAGTTTACAATCAGTTCTTAAATTTTCGTTATCTTCCTCAACGATAGTACTTTGTATGGAAAAACCAGCGCGGAGGAACCAATCACATAGCTTGCACCCTTACTTTGTTTCGAGTCCGCCAACAACTTAAGTGTGCTGCAACTAGTTAGCGCATAAGGTTGCTTTGTCGGCAGCATCAAGAAAGTCGCCGGCCGGATAACCTGACTGCTTTCAAGCAAGATGTCAGACCACAAGTTCCCTAAAAGCGAGGGCACAAAACATAAGGAAGGAATCAAGTAAAGGAAATAACATTGCGATCGATGCCTAAGATAGAGTATATTATAAAATAACTTGTCGCAGATCTAATAGATTTTTCGCTAAACATGATCTACAATGACAAGAGAAAGATAAATTACGGCCAGTCCACGCGGGTCGCCATCGAGCCTCTTGACTCCGCCACCCTGGCACGGCGGTGCGATAAGGCCTTAAGTGCTTCAACGCCGGCGTATGGAGCAGGACTTGAGGATCGCTATGCCGACGCCGATTGCGGAAGGCCACCTTCATCAGCACCTTCGAGAGCTCCCGCACACTTGGCGCGACTCGCCGCCTGCTTGGGATCTCCTCCCGAGTCAGCTGAGACCCGCCAACACGCCTGAAGAACAGGCTGAGCTTGACGCTGGGTTGGAGGTTCGCTTGCGGAGTACTCCAAGATCCACCATCCCCAGCCCATCACCATTGTGGATGGCGGCGGCAAAGGTCCACAAGACCTTCGGCCCAAAGGCATGATGCTATCTCCTGAGTATCCTCGGCACAAGGCGCTCGGCCAACACTCGTTGGCCTTGATTTTCCAAAGAGCCCGCCTCGCCTCCTGGCGCCTGCTCAGCTGCCTCCGGCTGGTGGCTGGCCAGCCCAGATCCGCTTGAGTCCTCGCGACGCCGAGCTTCTTTGATCTTCTCAAATAAACTCCTGCAACTCGCCAAGAGTGTAGGCGTCTCTTCTCACAAGGCCAGCCCGGCGGCCTCCTCCTCGCCTCGAGGGTGGCCCAGCCGCGCCACCTGCCTCCACCTTCTTGGCTGCCTCTCGGCGCCATTCTTTGCCTCTTGAGTGTCCGCCACTGATTGCGCTGCAAGGCAAGATCTTCTCTGAGCTATCGAGGTTGATCTTCCGCCGCGCCAGCCACCTTCTTGCGCAGAGCTTCGCCGCAAGCCTTTGCCCTCGACCTCGCCTTCTCCAGATGAAGGCCGCGCTTCCTCAGCAAGTTGCTCCCGCTCGCTCATATGTCCCGAGAGTTTTGTTGGCGCGCTGAGCTCTTCCGCTTCCATGTCGCGTCGCCCCGCCTGATAAGCGCCTCGACTCCAAATTTTGGCTTGTCGAGCGCGTAGAGCGATGAGCTTCTTCAAGAGCTGCTCCTCCGTGCTCGCCATCGCTGCTGCTCGCAATCAAGGACAGCCCGGAGGCAAGCAGCTCCATCGCCAAGGTCTCCTCAACCGGGCGCCATGGAGCTGATGCCCGGAAGCTTGACACCTTCGCCGCCTTCGTAGGCGCTGGGTAGCTTTTCGAGTCCGGTGCGCATCGTGGTCGGGATCGGCGGTCGGTGCAGCGCTGGCGCCCCGCGCCTCAGCCGCCAAGACGATCACGGACCTCCCAAATGACCGCAGCCTGGCGGCCTCTTCGCCGGGCGACCCATCGGCGCCGCCTCTTCCATGTTGGTGGCGTCATTATTGCCGCGAGCGCCCTCCTCGCCGCAACCTCACCCCATGGGCTCTCCCAGATGGATCTGACGATCGAGAAAGAAAGACTACCAAGCAAATGTTCAAAAGAAGAATGTAAGAAAAGGAACCCAAGGGAAATTTCTACCAAGAAGATTCTCACGGGATTCAGAGTCACGTCTCCGCCACGGAGGGTCATGCGCCTTGTCGAGAAGCTCCTTGTCGGAGAGGCCTCTTGCCGAGAGCGCCTCCCTGGCGGAGATTTTCTCCCTTGCGGGCGAGTTGAAGCAAGCAGAACTGAGGACCGGCCTCCTCGATGAGGCTGAACTGGGTGACCTCCGGCCTCGATGAGGCTGCTCGCCCTACATAATTCAACAAGCCGATATCTCAGGATGAAGGAGCACCCAAGCACACCCAACCGTAAGAAATAAGCCAAGTACTTACGCTGGGCTGTGCAGCTGCTCATGAAGGGCTGCCGGATCCGCAAGGAGTCTGCACGCCTCCCGTCGCCACGGGAGATTCATTCGATGCGACCACCGAGTCTTGGCTCTTCGATGCCCCCTCGAGCCAGCCGGCCCAAGAAGGAAAAAGTTCAGAGAAGCAAGTCGATACAAGATAAAATGAAGGACGTAGCAGCGACAAGATCTTACTTTTCCTTCTTCTCTGAGCTGAGAGCGGAGAGATCAAATTCGCGCAAAGGCGACGAATTGAGGAGTAGACTCCCTGACGCTTGGCGGGTGCGGGGGCCGTGGGTTTAGAAGACCCCGCCCTGCTGTTGCGGCATGAGGCGCCCCCGGGCAAAGCGCTTGCCGCGTGGAGCGCGGCTGGCGGCGAGGCGGTTGTTGCTCGTGCCGCCACTTCTCCAGCTTTATGGAGGCGTTTTTGGCGGGGCCGCTGGCTCCTCGCGCAAGCTACTTGACGGCGGAGGGAGGCGCCCGCAGGCTCGCCGCTCATTGTCGGGCTCGCCTGCTCTCCTCATCGGGCGAACCTCTCGTCGGCAAGGCTTGCCGCCGCTGCTTCTCGCCTCGACGGTGAACCTCAACACACCGGGCGGGCAGCTTCGCGCCCTCCAACCTTGTGGCGGCGCGCCATCTCTTGCTCGGTGGTGTCGCAGAGCCATTTCGCTCGCGGCACGGATCGGCACTTCTTCCAAGTCGTCGAAGAACTGCTGCGACGACATCGTCGGGCGGGTTCTCGCTGTTGAACGATTCCGGGAATCGCATAACGGCATCATCGCTGGATGCGGCCGTTGACGAAGTTGTTGCACAAGGCACGACTCCCTCGGCAACATGAACCACTCGGGTGATCTGATCGCTTGAACAAGCTCGCAGCATGCCATCCAGCTCCAAGACAAGAAGTTCCAGCTCAAACCCGGACGCGAACCTCATGATGTCCGCCGCTTTGAACTCCCGCAGGCCTCCCTCTCGCAAGGGCGCAATGCGGCGCGATGAAGTCCACGCCAACCGCTTCCTACGGTAAGCCCGGCATGTCCGAGGCGCAAGATCCTAGTCACGACATCTTCAACTTGGCATCCTCCGCGCCAAGTTGCTCCAATTGTTGCCGCCGACTATGGGGGTTCGCGCGCAGGCGTTGAAAGGCTGTGGGTCTCCTCAAGATCCAACACCAATCGGCTTTCACTCCTCCCACTTGCTGTGCAGCCCCGTCAAGACACGCTCTTCTTGCCGATCCGGAGATCCATGCAATTCCTCCCGAAGCGGCTCTCTCTCTCTACGCCGAGGCAAGTAATGAAAAGCGCTACATTTGGGTGGACCAACGGTTCTCAGAGAAAAAGCGAAACCGCCATGGTGAGAACGGCGCTGGGGTGAAACAAGGAGGCGAGGCCATATGTGTTCATGACATCGCAAAAGAATTGAAAAGGGCGGGCGAGTCGGCAGAAGGAAGAAAAGCACGAAGAATACCCGGCGGAAACCTTCTCGATGTGGCGGCGGAGATCACTCGGCGCTGGGTGCGCGCCTGCCGTCAAATTAAAAAGTAATACAGCCCGCAGCTCCTTCCTGCCAAGTGGGGATCAAGAGGCTCGCTTCCTTCCGCAGCGCCGGAGCCGCCTACCGGCCGATTTCACGCCTTTCCCCTTGCTTTCGATCCATGGGGGGAGGGTGGAGGAGGTCGACGGGCGCGGTGGCGCCGTGGCAATGGAGGGGGGCGCCCTTTCTTTGGGCTCGAGAAGAAAGGAGGGAGCAGGTGGTTTTTGATGACAGCAATGGCAAGTGGGCTTCACTGCTCCCCGCTTATAAGAGAGGGGGGCGACGCCCGATATTTCCAATAAAGAAAGCCCCCACGATCTCCTCTACGACGCACGTCCGTGCGTGGCTGCTCGGGGGACTTGGGACTAGGGCTAGTAATGGCGTAATCTGTGCCACAGGTCTGCAGACTGCTTGGGGCCCGCCCAATGAGCTTGTGCCGGTGTGGCCTGTGCCCGGGCTCTCTGCGGTGTATTTAGAGTAGGGTACCCTAGTACCTCAACTCTGCACGGGCAGTTGGAGCACCCCTGCAGGGCTGGCCCGGTGACCGCTAAGATTCTTCCACGGCTGGAGCCATTCAAGAACAAAGTATCAAGGCCCCGCAAGAGGAGCTTGCCGGAAGGCCACCGAGGCACGGCGAAACAAGACCGCAAGAGGAGCTTGCCGAAGGCTTACGATCGACAAGCTCCCCGAAAGCCGACATGATTCAGCGCCAAGAAGGTGCTTGCCGCCGCAGTAAAATCTCTTCATCTCCGCCCATATCCGGCCAACGGTCACCACGGGCTATTCCAGCATCGCTGTCGGCTGTGCAGCCGGGAGCAGCGAGCAGCGGGCGCCGACAAGCTACCATCATGGCGAACGGAGGCACTTGACGGTCCTCACAGAATTGTTCGGGCGACGGGACGGCATTTATTACTCTTGTCCCTTGCCATCGAGTTAGGTATAGATCATCACACCGTATGTTGGTGTACCAACCACTGCTTTTACATTTGTATTTCATATGCGCTGCTACCGTGGTGACCCTTGAGACTATAAAAGGAGGCCCTGCAAATATAGAAAGGGTTCGCCCATTCGGTTCATCCGACTCATACGAGAACACACTCACTGTGCTAGGTTTTGTAGCCCCATTGCCCTAGCAAGAACACAATAGAATCAACCAAGCAGCAAAGAGGTTATTCCCGAGAGCTCCTGCTGGGTAATCTGCTCGTGCATCGCCGATCTTTGTGCATTTCTCCGCCCTCCAACCACAAGGACCCGGTCCCATAGGTGTTGTGGGACACGACCAGCTTCCCCGATAAAAGTGAAGGGAATAAGAAGCCCAAATATAATCTTCTCGCACTCAGAAGTTCGTCTGTGTGAATGGTCGCAGGATGAGTTCTTGAGAGCAGCAGATTCATGATGACTTTTATTATTTGGCTGAGAATGCGGCCTCATCGACTTCCTCCGCTGCATCAGCGGCTGCAAAGATCTCCTCCTCACTAATATTTTGTGCAAAACTTTTACTTCATGCTAAGAAATCATTTCTCGTGGAATTTCATTTATATGATGAGGTTAAGGAGATGTCACTATATGATTTATGTCGGTCTATAAGATATCCCTATGGGCAGTATAGAGGAACCACATCGTAATGATGTTGAAGGGTTTATTGATATGATTGCTGTAGGGGAAACGCGAAAGTTCCATGCAAGAATCACTAGCATACGCTTTTCCTGTTCTACGCTACTTTGCAATATTTCCTTGTAGATGTTTAATTGGTCGAATAGTGGAAATCTCGTTCCTCGATATTGTTATTTTGTGTCATGCTTTGTTTCATGATACAAATTCAGTTTAGGCGCTATTATTGTTAAACGATTAAGTCTGAACTGCATAAAGGGCCCCATCTTCGGTGGCATCTTTTCTTCGCTTCTTGCTTCGCACGTTAACATACCTATTAGGCATTATGAGAAAAGGAAAAGTTCTGCTTCCTATTTTTCTAGATTATAAGAGTATGGTAGCACATGATTTATTGGTAAGGATAAGAAGAAGATGCTTAAATATAGATTGATATTTGATAAAACTACTACTTAGATTATTAACTTGCATGCTCCTCTTTGTTTAACATATTTTCAGGCACGCATTTTGTGTTGCCGGAGGTCGCTCATGCATACCGAGCTCGACATCAGCTCCGAGCCCGAGTCGGAGCCACCACTTGATCTCTACTGTCAATCTGTTTACTAGTGGGATCCGGAGGAGATCGCCAACCAAGGCACCCAGAGGACACTGCAGACACCGGAGAGGGCAGCTTTGAGCTGGTTATAGACCAACTTAGGCCAAAAGCCTAAGCTTGGGGGAGTAAGTATTTCACTGATATTACATTCATGTTCACACACTTATGCTAGTTGTGTGCTCATATTTTTTCATTGTACTATCCATGCTAGTTTATTTTCTTTCTAAGCTTCTTCTTGTGTGTTTGAAAAACTTAAGAAAAACCAAAAAATAGTTGTAGAAGCTAGTTTATTTTCCATGCCCTGTAGTAGTAGTAATTACCTGATTTCACTAATGGTCGGATTCCCACCCACTGCCATCGCTTCTTTGTCCTCCTGTTCCATATCAGTTTCATGTCAGTATCCTGCCACACCCATATGGTGGGGTGTATGTTCTTCTTCTCAAGTCTGATTGCTTGAAACTCTTCGAAAACTCTTTAGTTGCCCTCGACCTTTTGAATTCTGCCCAGCCTTTTGTAATTTGGGGTATGCGGATTGGGTCCTTCTTCACTCAAGTACTTGTACAGACATGCTTCTAGTTTCTCCAAGCATCCCTAGTCTTCTTCAAAGGCAGCGGTTCCACCTGCATTCTCCACTGCTCTAGAATGTTGAAGTGATCCATGATCTCCTGACTATCCTTTCATTGTGTTTCAGGTCACCTTCCAAAACCCCAGAGATTAATCGTTGAGCCTTGCCCTTCCAACAAATCCACACACACTCCCGAACCTCATGCGTGCTTTATCTGGTTTAGTTGGAGCCCAAGTTTTCACCAATCTCGTTACTCATATACACATTTAGGCTGGTGTGGGCTTCCTTGAGGTTCCTCCGCTGTCCCGACCGGAAGGGTAATTGCTGCAACTCTATCCTGCTCAAGACTACTTGATCCTCACAATCTCATCAAGACCTGGGTTGTCCGAATCGAGATGAAGATACATGGCCAAGCATGAGTGTTGTCGCCTACTCGGCATCTACAGAGAACACATGCAAACTCGAAAGGAGGATAAGTATAAAATAACAAGTTGGTATCAATCTTTCTAAACATGCCATGCAATAATTTAGAAAATGTACGCTAATTTGGTAAGTTTGTGTGACTCAGGCTCCATGTCTGTAAATAGTAAATTATTGGAATAAATACAGCTTATATGTAGTAAGGAAGGTAGATAATGAACATATACGCCTCCATTATTTTATAGCCAATTTGGTAACATAACGGAATGAAATTGGAAGAAGGATTGAGGAAATATGCCTCACCGCATGGAGAGCAGAAGAATCAATGTGCTTCTTAATGCAAACCTGCCGGACCACAGAGAGGCGAGGGTTACTACATCGATATGCTCGAGGGTGGCTGGCGAGAAAACTAAGATGGCGAGGCACGGGTCACCGCGTTGGGAACCAAAGGAGGTAGGCTTGACATCAAGAGGCACACGGCTGGGTGAGTATGGCGGCGCCGGAGAGGGTTCTCACTGGATCCGAGGGAGGGGAGCAGCGAACGAGATTGGGTGGACTAATTGAGGAAACATGGGCGGACGGTGGGGGTGTTAGACTCTCGGTGTTGGCGGCCTAGGTGAAAAGGGTGAAAATATCCTCCGTCATTGCGAGGAAAGGCCTATGCAAACGGTTGCCTCTAAGCTACTGTGCACAAACAGAATAATTTCGCTTGAAATGAAGACGTACTAATTTTGAAATGAATACGTGAGTTCATTGTTTCGCCTAAATTTTTCCCATAAACCAATCACAATTTACCACGGGTTTGATTTGTCGGGCACATTTCAGGTCCTGCTATAGGCAAGACATTTTTGGCATTTACGAGCATGTTGGCATATAAATCAATTCATAGCTGGACCATTTTCCGTCGAAGGGATGAGGATTGTCGCTTGATCTGGGAGCATCCAACGGTGCACGCACGATCCGTGGGGTTTGTGTTCGCCAATCGAATGCACGACTCGGATCGCAAGGCAGCAAAGGGGCGATCGCCACGAAAGCAGTAGGCACGGCTTTCATGTGTGAACCGTGTGCTATTTGAAACATTTTTGGGAGGCTATTTGAAAACATTTACATGTTCTATTCGAAGTGATGAGGATCACCGCTCTATCAAGGAGAATCCAACGGTGCATACGATCCGTGGGATTTGGGTTCGCCAATCGTAACGCAACTCGTATCGCGCGATGGCGTGGGGGTGCATCGCCACGGTTTAGTGACACATGGCTTTCGTGAGTGAACCGTGTTCTTTTGAAAACATTTACATTACCTAACATCATATTTTTGTTCAATGAAAACATGAGTTCATCATTTCGCCTCCAATTTTTTTCCACGGTAAGAAATCACGAGTATAGTGGAGAGGTCATATGCTAGTATCATGAATATATAGTATATATGATACAAGTGTATGATACTACCTTTAATTAATTATAGCGCATAGTATAACATGTAGTATAGTATCATGTATAGATCATATTTATTGCCATGCATGACACAAATTAGCATCGATTTAACATGATAGGGTATCTACCTATATGTTACTCAAACACTCTTTTATATATATTTAATTCTTTTCCCACATCAGCTACTTGCTATTTCTGAAAGTATGGCATCGTCGATTATGATACCACCACTATATATGGCCAGCCTTATATAGTGGAGGAGTATCATATACTATATATATATATATATAGTATCATGCGGTCATGGTAACAAGGGATTGGTTCATCCTACCACATGATACTACTCAAGTTTAATAACTTCAAAATTTCAACTACTGCATGCATGGTGGGGTGGTGACAATTCTAATGCACAAAAACATAGGTATAGAAATAACATGATCAAAACTTGCCTTGCCGATGATCCTCGTAAGCTAAAGATTCAGAGTAGCAAGCTTCAGACCGGAAACTCTACTGAGACAAACAATAACCACAATAAGCATATAGCATAGGATCACATAATACAATAGCATAACAATAGCAACATAACACACCAAAACAACCAAATCAAAATCCAAAGGGAAAACTCAAAGAAAACCAATTCAAAGTTTTTCCTACTTCAAACAATAGCTAGAATAGTTTTTGTATAACAAAAATTTCTTAACATAACCTAATCATGGTTTTAGGTTCACTTAACAGAAAAGAATTCACTAAGCAACTAGGAGCAAAAAGAATTAATTTAATATCTATTATAAAACTCCTATTAGGCCTAATCCAATTTCTATTAAGAAAATAAAATAAAACTTTTATTAATTATAAATAAAAGTTCATCCATTAAGGTGACAGAAACTATCCTAGAATAATCAATTACATGTTAAAAATAAATTTATTTACTAATTAAATTAATAGGAAAACAATAGCTAGTTAATTAATTGGGATTAATAAGATTCTGCTTAAAACTATTTATTTATTAATCCTAAAATACCCAAGTTAATTTTTATGGTTTGGCAATGTCAAAATAAAGTTGGGACAAAAGAATCATCCAAAATAATTTTTCTAACTCAAGTTATAGCAGATTTACTATTCTGACTAAAACTAAATTAAAGCAATTTTATTTAATTTTAACATAGCTAAATATATATTCTACAGAAACCACATAAAATTTGCAAACCAACAAAAAAGAATCACCTAAAATATTAAACAGAATAAAAGATATGAATTTTTCAAAGCAGAAACTATTCTGTTAAAACAGAAAAACAAAATAAAAGAAAAAGGCCTAATGGGCCTAAACTACGACCTGTCGTCAAATAACCTAAACGGGCCTAATGGTTTAAACTAAACGGGCGGGCTAATAAAATAAACCCTAAAAATCAGAACTAAACCGGCCGAACCGGGCGGTTTTATAAAAAATACCTTCTTGGTTCTAATCTACACCGTTGGTGGCGACGGGGGGGGATTCCGCGACTTACCGGCGTCCGACGGCAGGGCGGCGGCGGCGACGAAAGTCTGGCGAGGGCTCAGGCGTTGGTGAGGTCGGGAAGTAGCAGGCGGGTCTGGGAGCTGGGAAGCTTGGAGGGGTCGGGGAGATCGGGTGGCTAGGGCGGCGACGGCGGCGAGTATGTATGGCGGCGGGGACTCTGGCTCCGGCGAGCTCGTCGAGAGGGAGAGGGGTCCGCGAGAGGCTAGGGGGGAATTGGTGGCGGCGGCTTAAATAGCCGGGGCCTCGGCCTAGCTTCGGGGATCGGAGGATCGGCATCCGGATCCTTGGATCCGCGATATCTGTGGCGAGCGGCGTGGCGTGGGGCGGGTTGGCGATGGGGCGGGTCCGCTGTCGGTGAGAGAGGGAGGGTGGTGAGCGGCAGGCGACCGATCGCGGAGGAGTTGGCGCGGGGTGAGGTGAGAGGAGCTGGGCGGCTCGGCTGGCAGATGGGCACTGGGGCTGCGCTGGCCTGGGGTTTTCAAGCTGGCTGGGCTGGGGGCTGGTGGCGCTGGGGGTTTTTTTTGAAATTTATTTTTAAAATAAAACAAAACGGAGTATAACTTTTAAAATGTAAATATTTTATATAGGGTATATATATACCAAAATGATCAGGGGAATATTCCCTTTCATTTGAACATTTTTGCAAAGGCAAAATCCAAACTTTATAAAAATCCATTTTTTTCAAATTCAAATAAAATTCAGATTTGAATCCAAATCTTTTGGCAAAGTTTTCCTCTGATATTTTTGGAGTGTCATGTTTACTCCTCTCATACTTTTGATCAAGTATTTATCAGGCTTAGTTTTTTGAAATGTTTCCCACTTGCCAAAGTTTGAAATTCAAATTCAAAACTCAAAATTCTCTGAAACTCCAAATGGCATTCAAAATTCAAACAGGATGCATAGGATGCTTAGCTATAATTGTAAAACATTCCAAATAGGAAATTTGGGATGTTACAAACCTACCCACCTTAAGATGAATCTCGCCCTCGAGATTCGGGTTGGCTAGCAAATAGATGCGGTGGTCTCGGAGAAGGTCTTCTTGGCGCTCCCTGTGTGGCTTCTTCCTCGGTGTGGTGACTCCACAAGACCTTGCAAAATTTGATGACCTTGCTGCGGGTGACTCGCTCGCAGCCTCGAGAATTCGGACGGGTTTCTCCTTGTAAGTCGATCGCTGTCAAGCTGTATGGCCTCTAGGGCACCGTGTGTCTCTCAACGGAACATCGGCAATGTCGGCATGACACTTCTTGGTGAGAAACATGGAAGACATCATGAACTCCGGACAATCCTTCCGCAATTCCAACTTGTAAGCAACTTCTCCACGACGCTCGAGGATTTTGTAGGGCCAATGAATCGGGTGCTAACTTTCCTTGACACCAAACCTCTTGATTCCACGAAGGAGACACACGAAGATATGCTCGGTCTCCCGCTTCGTAAGTCACTTCCTTGCGCCATCGTCGGCATAACTCTTACGTCTTGACTGTGCTATCTTGAGCCTGTCTCGAATCAGCTTGACTTTCTCTTCGAATCCTCGATAAGGTCGGAACCGAAAAGTGATCGATCTCCAACACTATCCCACAAAGAATGGTGTTCTCGCACCTCCTTCCGTATAGAGCTTCGAAGGGCCATCTTGATCGGATTGATAACTGTTGTTGTATGAGAACTCGTATGGCAAATTTTCATCCTAGCTAGATCCATAGTCTAGCACACAAGCTCTCAACATGTCCTCCGTAATCTGGTTGACTCTCTCGGTCATCCATCCGCTCTGCGGATGAAAAGCTGTTCAATTCCAGCCTCGCACCCAAAGTTTCATGCAACCGCTTCCAAAACTTTGAGGTAAACTACGTTCCTCTATCGACACGATTTTCCTCGGAACTCCATGCGGACATACGATCCTGGTCATGTATATCTTGGCCAACTTAGCACTGGTATAGGTAGTCTTCACGGAATGAAGTGAGCTACCTTGGTCAAACGATCCACCACTACCCGGATAGAATCATAACCTGAACGGGTCCCGGTAATCCCGTGATGAAGTCCATACCAAGTTTCTCCCATTTCCAATCGGGAATCGGCAAAGGTAAGTAACCCTCGCTGGCTTCGATGTTCTGCCTTAACACGTTGACAAACATCGATATCGCTACGCACTCGGCAATATCCTTCTTCATACCGTCCACCGTAAACTTTCCTTCAAATCCGTGTACATCTTGGTGTTGCCGGGTGAATCGAGTATGGTGAATCATGAGCCTCTGAAGAATTAGCTTCCGAGTTCGGGATCATTGGGCACATAGATACGATCCTCGAACCATATAGTTCCGTGTTCATCCTTACGGAATCCTTTAGCTTTTCCTTCATCCATCTTTTGCTTTATCTCATCAATTTCCTTGTCCGACTTACGGGCTTCACGAATCCTTTCGCCAAAGTGGACTGAACTTCCAGAGTTGCAACAAATCCTCTCGAACTATCTCCATCGGAGATCTCTGAGGTCATCGACTAACTCCTGGGGTAATCCTCCTGCTGTAAGAGTATTCACATAACTCTTACGGCTCAAAGCATCTGCTACAACATTAGCTTTACCTGGGTGGTAATGCAATCTCATGTCGTAGTCCTTTATCAACTCTAGCCATCTCCTCTGCCTGAGGTTCAATTCCTTCTGCGTGAAAATATACTTCAAACTCTTGTGATCTGTGTAAACATCACAACGGTTTCCGATGAGGAAATGTCTCCAGGTCTTGAGTGCATGCACTACGGCTGCTAACTCCAAATCATGTGTGGCATAATTCATCTCATGAGGTCGTAGCTGTCTGGAGGCATAAGCTACAACTTTTCCTTCCTGCATTAGTACTCCTCCGAGTCCTTGACGAGAAGCGTCACAATAGACCTGGTATTCCTTGTGCATGTCCAGCAAAATCAATACTGGGGCTGTGACCAACCGTTTCTTCAATTCCTGAAAACTGGCTTCACATTCCTCGGTCCAAACATACTTGGCTTCCTTCTTCAACAGCTCAGTCATGGGCTTGGCAATCTTCGAGAAGTTCTCAATAAACCTCCGATAATATCCTGCGAGTCCGAGAAAGCTGCGGATCTCCTTGATCGAGGTGGGTGACCGCCAATCGGTGGTGATTCAACCTTTGCGGGATCAACTGCTATTCCTTCTCCTAAAATAACATGTCCCAGAATCCAACTTCCTTCAGCCAAAATTCACATTTGCTGAACTTGGCATACAATCGATGTTCTCGAAGTTTCTCCGTAACTAGACGCAAATGTTCCTTATGCTCTTCCTCGCTCTTGGAGAAAATCAATATATCATCGATGAACACCACGACAAACTGGTCCAGATATTCCATAAACACCTTGTTCATCAAATTCATGAAGTACGCAGGAGCATTAGTCAATCCAAATGACATGACGGTATACTCATATAAACCATACCTGGTAGTGAATGCTGTTTTGGGTATATCCTTTTCACGAATCTTCAACTGATGATACCCTGATCGAAGATCGATCTTAGAGAATACCTTGGCTCCAACTAGCTGATCAAACAGATCATTAATCATTGGCAGAGGGTACTTGTTCTTGATGGTTACCTCGTTCAACGCACGATAATCCACAACCATCCTCAAGCTTCCATCCTTCTTCTCTACCAAAAGAACTGGGGCTCCCCAAGGTGATGAGCTTGGACGAATATATCCTTTCTCCAATAACTCATTAATTTGATCCTTGATCTCTTTCAACTCATTCGGTGGCATCCGATAAGGTCTCTTGGATATTGGGGCTGTGGGGCAATAACTCGATCAGAAATTCAATGTCCCCGTCGGTGGCATTCCTGGTAATTCCTCCGGAAACACATCGGGAAAGTCTTGCACTACTGGCACTTCCTCATGAACAACTCCCGTGAGGGAATGCACCTGATTCTTCATCTGGCTGTGCCTGGCTACATACTTGATCCTCTTCTGCGCCGGGGTGGTGAGCAGAATAGACTTGCGGGCACAGTCTATGTTTCCTTCGAACTTTGACAACCAATCCATGCCTAGGATTACATCCAAGGTCTGGGTTTCCAACACTATGAGGTCTGCGGGAAATTTATGGTTCCCGATGTTGAGGGTTGCATGACAGCCTAAGCTCGCCATCATTTCTCCTCCTGAACCGACGCGAAGGGGGCTTCTAAGGGTTTTAGTGGGCAACCCGTACTTTTCCACAACTACCCTTGATATGAATGAATGCGTTGCACCAGAATCAAAGAGAACCAAAACTGAACGTGAATTCAATAAGAACTTACCAACCACAGTGTCTGGCTGATCATAGACGTCCTCCACGTCGATGTGGTTCACCTGAGCACGAGGGAACGGATTGGGCTTCTTCGCTGAGCCTCCATTGTCGTTTCCATTCCTCTGCTTGGCCTCCGGGCAGTCGGTGGCGTAGTGCCCTGTCTTCTGGCACTTGAAGCATAGCGACCTGACCCAAAATTGGTCAAATCTCTGTGTCTGTACCATCCCAAGATCATGCTGGTACTCACAGTACATCGATAAAGTAATCAAAGTTCAATCACACCTGAATATTATTACATGTTTCTCATATAGAGTCTTTATTACAAGGGAATAAATTCGCTCAAGGCCAACTCATGAGAAATAAACTACTAATGCTGCTTGAAGCGTCAAGTAAAGCGAGTCCATCCGACTCCAAAGGGCAATCGCCAAGCGCGAGCGTAGCCTCACTCCCCGATCGAATATACCTACGCAACATAAGACGTTGCAGCCTTGTAGGTCAGCTTTTTGAATAAGCGGGCAAGTCATGAAGAATAACAATAATAAACTTACTATCACTATATGCATTTTTTTGGCTGTGGAGCTCTAAGTTTCATCATTTTGCGAAAAGCAAATTTTTCCCTACTACAGTGGACTTGCTTGCAAATTACTACAATTGTTGGTAGTTATTGAGATGGTTCCGCCAACCAATATCTCATTCCCAAATTATTAAGTCATAAAACCCCTCAAATTAATTTATTAGTTTAGTGTTGAGATATCCGAATACTTCCAAGTTCCAGAGGCTCAAAATGTCCGTAACCGGGGACACGGCTAATCGATTAGATCTTTAACTCTGCAGAGGGTTGCGCACTTTCCCCGCAAGAATCATTCCCTCCTTTTAAGTCTTCGCACTTCATGGTGTTTGAAGACGGGACGAATGAAACAGGGTCTTCCAAAGAGTTCTTCCGCTACCGCCGTACCCATCCAATCCTACCGTTCTTCTACATCTCGTAGTACCGCCCAGCCAGCGTCACTACTAAGGTTAACCCAGCCGAGCCCATAATGGCTTGCGGCTGCATTGTAAGCTTCGGTCATGGGGCATCCATCCGCCTCTTCGTGGCTGGGTGAAGCTTTCCGCAAGATGTCATGGCACTTCTCCATGCATCCCGCCAACCACTGGGTTCTCCGGGGTGCCGTCAACAAATCCTCCACCCAAAGAGTGAATTTCCTAAGTCCATCTTGATCATTGTAGTTCATGGGGTTGTCATCATCATTGACTCTCACATCTTGCTTATGAATTTCACTCAACCCAAAACCCGTCTCACGAGCATAGCAAAGTAAACTACTTCGTCCGGGGTCATGGTAACAAGGGATTGGTTCATCCTACCACATGATACTACTCAAGTTTAATAACTTCAAAATTTCAACTACTGCATGCATGGTGGGTGGTGACAATTCTAATGCACAAAAACATAGGTATAGAAATAACATGATCAAAACTTGCCTTCTTGATGATCCTCGTAAGCTAAAGATTCAGAGTAGCAAGCTTAGACTCGGAAACTCTACCGAGACAAAAATAACCACAATAAGCATATAGCATAGGATCACATAATACAATAGCATAACAATAGCAACATAACACACCAAAACAACCAAATCAAAATCCAAAGGAAAACTCAAAGAAAACCAATTCAAAGTTTTTCCTACTTCAAACAATAGCTAGAATAGTTTTATATAACAAAATTTCTTAACATAACCTAATCATGGTTTTAGGTTCACTTAACAGAAAAGAATTCACTAAGCAACTAGGAGCAAAAAGAATTAATTTAATATCTATTATAAAACTCCTATTAGGCCTAATCCAATTTCTATTAAGAAAATAAAATAAAACTTTTATTAATTATAAATAAAAGTTCATCCATTAAGGTGACAGAAACTATCCTAGAATAATCAATTACATGTTAAAAATAAATTTATTTACTAATTAAATTAATAGGAAAACAGTAGCTAGTTAATTAATTGGGATTAATAAGATTCTTCTTAAAACTATTTATTTATTAATCCTAAAATACCCAAGTTAATTTTTATGGTTTGGCAATGTCAAAATAAAGTTGGGACAAAAAGAATCATCCAAAATAATTTTTCTAACTCAAGTTATAGCAGATTTACTATTCTGACTAAAACTAAATTAAAGCAATTTTAATTAATTTTAACATAGCTAAATATATATTCTACAGAAACTACATAAAATTTGCAAACCAACAAAAAAGAATCACCTAAAAATATTAAACAGAATAAAAGATATGGATTTTTCAAAACAGAAACTATTCTGTTAAAACAGAAAAACAAAAATAAAAGAAAAAGGCCTAATGGGCCTAAACTACGACCGTAAGGCCAAATAACCTAAAAGGGCCTAATGGTTTAAACTAAAACGGGCGGGCTAATAAAATAAACCTAAAAAAACAGAACTAAACCGGCCGAACGGGCGGTTTTATAAAGAAATACCTTCGGTTCTAATCTACACCGTTGGTGGCGATCAGACGGGGAGGATTCGGCGACTTCATCGGCGTCTGACGGCAAGGGCAAGCGGGCGACGAAAAGGGCGAGGGGCTCGGCGTCGGTGAGGTCGGGAAGTAGCTGGCGGTCAAAGGGAGCTCTGGGAAGCTTCGAGGGGTCGGGGAGATCGGGGTGGCTAGGGCGGCGACGGCGACGAGTATGGCGGCGGCGGGGACTCGGGCTCCGCGAGCTCGTCTTGAGAGGGAGAGGGTCCGCGAGGGCTAGGGGGGGAATTAAAAGGGCAACGGCTTAAATAGCCAGGGCCTCGGCCTAGCTTCGGGGCGATCGGAGGATCGGCATCCGGATCCTCGGGATCCGCGATCTGGCGGCGGCGTGGCGTGGGGCGGGGTTGTGATGGGGCGGGTCCCTGTCGAGTGAGAGAGGAGGGTGGTGGCGAGCAGGCGACCGGCGCGGAGGGAGTTGAGGCTGGGGTGAGGTGAGAGGAGCTGGGCGGCTCGGGCGGCAGATGGGCATTGGGCTGCGCTGGCGCTGGGAGGTTTCAGCTGGCTGGGCAGGGGGCTGGTGGCGCCTGGGGTTTCTTTTTTGAAATTTATTTTTTAAAATAAAACAAAACAGAGTATAACTTTTAAAATATAAATATTTTATATAGGGTATATATATACCAAAATGATCAGGGGAATATTCCTTTCATTTGAACATTTTGCAAAGGCAAAATCCAAACTTTATAAAAATCCATTTTTTTCAAATTCAAATAAAATTCAGATTTGAATCCAAATCTTTTGGCAATGTTTTCCTCTGATATTTTTGGAGTGTCATGTTTACTCCTCTCATACTTTTGATCAAGTATTTATCAGGCTTAGTTTTTTGAAATGTTTCCCACTTGCCAAAGTTTGAAATTCAAATTCAAAACTCAAAATTCTCTGAAACTCCAAATGGCATTCAAAATTCAAACAGGATGCATAGGATGCTTAGCTATAATTGTAAAACATTCCAAATAGGAAATTTGGGATGTTACATAATAGTAGAATGATATGACATTGTTCATAGTTAAGACATTGCAGAATATGACATTGTGTTGTAGTGGGTAGGTTCACCACACCACTAGATTACGGATCAAGAACAGAAGCATACATGCAGTGCAAAAGAAGATCACTTGCTTTGTATAGTTTAATTTACATGGTATGAATAAGGAACTTGGTTATACAACTGAAAACTTAAATTGAGGACAAACTTTTGTTTATGAACTACATAATAAACTTTAAACATGCAATTTAATGCAAACACCAAAAGTAAACAGTTGTTGCAGTCATGCCTAAAAAATATAAACAACAAAGTTTGAAGGCTTGAGAAGGACAAACTTACATTATTGGTGAAGGCAGGCTCTATAAAGCCCTTGTCCATGCTGATAAGGGGGCAATTCAAGAAGTTTACCACAGAATCTTCTTCATAAGAATTGCCTTTTATTCTACATTTTGTTAAGAGTAAATATAGATGTGACAATATAATAAAAAATGGAGAATATTTAAGATAAGATGAAGAGTGATGCTACATAACCAAGTAGCTATAAATGTAAGAACATCGATACAGGCAAAAGGTAAAACCAAGAGCAATGCAGAGCTAAACTTCTTCAGTACCATCGGTGTTATCCAACCTTATGGTAAGAGTAAATATAGATCTTATGTGTAGAAAATGGAGGGCAAAGGAAAATAAGCTGCAGAGTGATGGTACATGAACAACTACCTGCCAATATAAGTACACTGATAAAGGACATCAGGTACTTACAATAACAATGCAGAGCTAAAAACTTTCATTGGCATTGGATATATTCTACACTAATGTAACCATTCATACAGATCAGATAATTTGGAGCGAACAATTGATAAGCAAGCTATCATGCATACTGTTGTCACATAATGAACCAGGTATGTATGCAAGTACAGTGATACAGGACGACAGGTACTAACAAGAGCACAACAGCGGGCAGCATGTTTGCCATATCCTGTCATTCTTTTCAAACTGGAATTCTTTTTCGAGCAGATTTTCTGCAAAAAAGATCCATAAGGCACATGCGGAAAAGTAGAAGTTCAAATTTTCATGCGATATCATAGACAGTACCTCATCCTCGGAACGAGACCAGTGCATAACAAGGTTTTTCCATTCAATGTCTTCTAAATTTAGCACAGGAGACTTCATCAGAAATTCATTTATAGACTTGCCATCAAAGTGTGATTTCCTCAAGTAACACCAATACTACTGCAATGCTTCCTTGAAAAGCGCAAGCAAGCTTTGCTCGTCATGACTATCTAGATTGACCCTCGCCTACTTACAACAATGTAATGTAAATCATTGATGTGTTCAATCGGCAAAAAACAGGAAAATAATCACCATGAATAATAGCACTTACACGTAAGTGGGACAGGAAGATTTGAAAATGGTGTTTGTCTTCACTATAATCTTCCCATGATGGGAATATATGCACGTAGTCCCTAACAACATTGAAAGCATTGTCTTTTAAACTGGGAATAACTGGAATGGGGTTCCAATCTGCAAGAATTGGCCGTCTCTGCAGTTTGGATAGGTCTTCGGCCGGTGGACTTGCTATACTTTTTGCTGGAGTGGGATTTTTCTGTGGTACGGCTGGTGCTATGGCAACAAATCGGCATACCTTTTGTCGAAGTGTAGGTCCTGTGCGGTGGGGCTAGTGGTGTTGCCAGTGAAGTATGGGTACAGTCTGCTGGAGTCGGTCCTACGTTTTGTGTCACTGGTTTTACAGCCAATATAAGTTGGATGATGTCTGATTTCTCTGGCACAACCATGTTTTTCAAGGACTTTGCTGGTGCTCCTTCAGGTTCGGCAATCACCCTCTTCCTTTTTGATGTCTGATGCACAAGAATAGCATTTGAGTGAAAAAACATGGTATGATGACAGATGGAATATGTGTTGATAATGGATGGGCATGGCATTTCGACATATATGATGAGTAAACTAAGAAGATGGCGGTGCAACAAAGTAGAAGAAATGAAAGACAACATATGCAAGATACGCGCAATCAATAAAACCTTGCCAAATTAGAACAGACACCTTGATGGGTGAACAGGACAGGCCATCTGCCTTTGACTCCTCGAGGTTAGAATAGTCACTAGGATCATATTCTGAACAAGAATCAACAGGTGGGGAGTGTATGAGTTTCATTGCATCCAGAATGGCACTCAATGCCTTGGTGCCAATTTTGTAAGTCATTGCGGTGTTTAGCTTCTAGAGTGGACTGCTGCTAGTGCGACACAAAGCAGCTACACAGATCATAGTGTAGATATAATGGGAAAACCGTAAGCATCACAGTAAAATCAGCAAAGTGGAACTTGCTGGAATATATGTGCTAGTATTGCCGGTACGGCTAGAAAGGCTTAGGATACCAGCTCTCTTCAACTGAAGGTGCGGTACTGTTAATATCAGTGTAACTCTCAAAGGCAACACAACTCCCCGCATTTCCTTGCTATTCTTATAGGACTCAAGTGGGCAGGCCACTACAAATCCTATTCCCATGTTTACAAAATCCTCCAAAATATAATCAAAGAGGATCACCGATGAGTTCAAAGTGTCCATCACAACCGACCTTATAGACCTCTATATTGCAAAGGTCCTGCTCATCTTCACTACAAGGAACATATTTAGAAACCATAACATATTATCATACTCACTCCTAATTAATCCAAAATATAAGTCTTGGTAGAGATTTCCACTATGGATCACATACATGCGGTACGGTACCATGGTACCCGTACCCATGGGTAAAATTGCCATCCTTACATACAGATGTATCCAGATACATTTTAGAGTGTAGATTCACTCATTTTGCTCCATATGTAGTCCATGGTGGAATCTATACAAAGACTTGTATTTAGGAACGGAGAGAGTACTTATTAAAGAAGAACGGAAGAGGAACATGCTAAAGAAGAGCAAGAAGATTTTGGATAATAAATGTTTGTTGCGCAGTGCCCACACATGATGAACCAGAGCACATTAAGAAAGCAACTCCCTGCTATCTCTCTATATGTGGTGCACGTGCTTTTTGAAAGTAAAGTAGGAACATTAGCTGACCAATTAAATGATATCCGTTTTAGTAATATCAGCATCATATCAGATTCGTACTTGAGCAACAAGTTTGGAATTATGAGTGGCATGTTGTTTAGCTTGATGGATTCAGGAGCAGTGCTAAGCAGGTAAGATGATGGTACAGAATATAAAGGCATGTCCGCATGCAAGTCGCGTGACTTTTGTCATTTGGTCCAGTCGACCATTTCAGGCTGTTGGATGAAGATCGTGCGTCTCCTAACCCTTCTTCTTCCTCGTCTCTGATTCTTCCCATACAGAACACCACACGGGCCGCCGGCCGGACCACCAGGCCCCACCGCCTGTGTTCCTCCACCACCCCCACCCCCACCCCCACCCGCGTCGAGTTTTCTTCGTTCGGCGAGGCCCCACCACCGCCCCCCCCCCCACAACCAAAGTCCCCACCCGAGCCCCTTCGTTCGCACCGGCGAACTCCGGCGAGCTCTGAAAAATCGATTGACCCAATTTTGAAATTTAGTCTACTGTGATTTAACTAGTGTGGAATATAGAAGGGGAAAACCATAAGCATTGGGAGTATAGTGTTGAGCGTGCCATGACGGATCTAAAGGTGAAAACCGGACAAAGGCAACTTCGCAACCAATGTTTGCTTTCAGCTAGCAAGTAAGTGATGGACAAGAAATCAGAGTAAAGCAGTGGCGATCTATTTTCTTGCTGCGATAAATAAGTTGAGCAGATACGAAAGAGTACCGCCTCTGGTGAGGCGCCGTGTCTGCATCTGCTGAGAATTTGACGGTGCTGCGGTAGCGATGGCTGTCGGCGGCATGGAAGCGGATCTACGAGGGTAGACGGTGGCGGCAGGGCGCGGTGGACGAGACAGTCGTAGGAGCGGCGCCGGCAAGGTGGACGACGGCGGGGATGAAGTGAGCGGACGGGATGCAAGGATCCCGGTCCAAAGCCATGGATGAGAAAGGTCGATCTCTTGTAATGGAAGGCGGCATCGGGGTATTAGTTCCAGCATGGTGGAGGAGGACGGCGGTGGATGGGGTGGCGGAAAGAGGAGGCTGGGGTGGAGAGGGTGTTTTGGCGCCCATGGAGTACGAATGGGGAAATGGAGGTGGAGAGGAAGGGGGAACCATGTCTTCAGGGCGCGCTTGTCTCAAATGCGAGGAAATCTACCCCGTTTCAAATTTCCTACATCACAGCAATATTAGTCGGTTAGGGATAGGACGGTAATCTCGCATACACCGAATATTTGCCGACGAGAGTTTGTTTTTGGCGCCCACCGTGTATGAATCGGGGAGGGAGTCGATTTCGGCCGAGAACACAGTGTGTTTTGGCGCCCACCGTGTATGAATCCGGGTGAGAGGTGGTTATGTCACGTTTGAGTGAAATTACAAACCTACCCCTATCGAAACCTATAGAAATCGAGCAGATAGGCTTTGTGTGGCAGGAATAGGCAGTAGTAATTTCCATCTCGCAGATTTTGGTTTCAGGCGGTTACTGCGACTTTCCTCGCTTCGTTCAAATTTTGTAGAGTGCATGTTTACCGTGCCAACTCAATTCAATCCCGCTTGTATTCTATTTTTTCAAGGGATCCATTTTCGATTGGAATAAATATCTATATACATCATTTTTTATATATACTTTCAAAAGCACAACAAAGAATTATGCTTCTTTATATGCATAGTATGATTTAGAAATACAATGATCTCAAAATCATAAGGTTGAATTCAAAATATTAAACCAAATCATGTTCTACTAAAATGTATGGATCAGTAATATCTACATATTAAATAACATAGATGTGTGTGAATTCATATGAGTATGCATGTTTGATAGATCAATCTTGGTTCGAGTATGGATTACATGTATCATCATCTCGAATTCAAATATTTGAATCCCTTTTATGTTCACTCCTTTCACGCCCATCTCTCTCGCATGCATGCTCCTTCATGTAGCTATCACTCTCTTTTCTCTAGCTCACCCGCACGCTCACTTCATGTTTCTCCTATCCTCGCAAACATGGTCTCTCGACGTCTCCCTTGAGAAGTGTCACACTCTCCCTATCATTATACATTAAACGGTTTTCATTATCTCTCGCGTCTCTACCGTTCTCTCGTATCACTAGGTACCTAAGCTTTGTTTTTCACCGCCACACACATAGTCTCCACTCGTCTTTCACTTTGTCTTTCTCTCTATGGGATTCTCTCACACACCCTATATGTCTCTAGATATGAATCATACCACTAAAATTACTCTCTCTCTCTCTCCTGTAGATACAACATTTGTTGCGGTCTCCTTTTCGTCTCCATCCCAGACTGACATTATTCATTTGTTTACCGATCAGACAAACTCCCCCCTCTCTCTCTCACACACACACAACTCCTGCTTCCACTCCCCTTCCCGACTACCGTCTCTCTCTCTCTCACACACAAAACTCTCGCTTTCGCACCCCGACTCGTATTTCTCTCACAAACATTTATCGACTAGCCTCTAGATAGGTTTATACACCCGCACACTCGTGCTTCCACTATCGCATACATGTCTCTCTTTCGCTCCTTGTATCTATGTAGATTTTTCTTCCCTTCTTGAGACACGCCCTCTCGATTGTGCACACACACACACTATCGCCTCATTTTAAGCTGATACCTCTCGCACACACGCTCTTTGTGTCTTTGTCACACATGCACTCTGTCCTCCTCCTCTCTCCCTCGCTCTCTCACACACATGGGCTTTTTGCAACAACTAGCAAGATGCCCATGCGTTGCACGGAACATCAAGATGCATTTGTATGAGTAGTTTTTCTTGTGGGAGAAAAGGATGAACAAGGGAAGGCCTTATTTGCAAGTGTGGATAGGGGTGTGGGTATCTTTTTGCAAAATTCCCATAGTTTCCTTCCTATCCATCAGATATAGATCGGATGGCCTATATTGCAGGATGGCAGGCACACGATCATCATCGACTATGCTTTTTATAAGAGTAGGGATAAAAAACAGAATTGGTGATGATGGTGCGCCTGCCATCCTGCAATATAGGCCGTCCGATTTATATCTGACGGTTAGGAAGGAAACTCTGGCAATTTACCCGCACTCCTCTCCACATTTGCAGATAAGGCCTTCCCTCGTTCATCCTTTTCTCCCACAAGATCTTGATGTTCCATGCAACACACGGGCATATTGCTAGTAAGAGTAGAAATTAGACATATACCACTTCTCGAATCTTGAAACCAACAACATTCCTCCCTTATCTCATCAAAACCGTCAAAGAAATATATTTTGAGTGAAACATAACATTCTTTTAGTGATATACGTATTTCAAAACTAGACTTTTTTTCTATCAAATCGGTGAATATGTATTAATCTACTCTGATCGTGTGGCAACGCATTGGCACATTGCTAGTAGTTATTATAATTTTTTGGACACCAGAAAAATGGTGGAGCACATATACGAAGAGAAGAGGCGCATGCACACAGTCGGTCTCTCGCTGTCTCGCACACGTGAGTGTTAAGTAAAGGCAACGTTAACAAATAAACCCTAAAACCCTAGGTGCATGATTGCTGCATTCGCGGGTACCGGGTACGTGGTGGAGCGCACCTTTGTAGGAATAGTCAGCTCGCGTGATAATTTGATCCGTAGGAGTTGATGGTTGGGACCACAGGTGAACGACTTGGAGGCGGTGGCTCGCCAGTTGCCATAGATCGAGTAGCCACGTTTAAAATATCATTTTTTAGCAGGGTTAAGAGTTCCGATTTTCAATGGCGTGTTATAAGTATCAAGTAGTTTTTAGAACGATTGGTATGGAGCGAAAATGGAATTCATAGTACTACGTACCTCCTTGCCGTATGGTTGTATGGGTTTATGTTGCGAGATGTTGAACCTGGTAGTTCTAGGGCAAATACTATGGTTTAGATTTAGATGTTGGTTTTCAGTAATGAAAATCGGAAAGGGGAAACCCTTCTTTGATAAAAAAAACTACTACCTCCATTCTGGTTTACTAGTCCCCATTGTATTTTGGGTCAAAGTTTGTCCATGAATTTTACTTGTAAAATGTGAAAGGAAAACGAGATTTTGTTATACCCAAACAAAAAAGAACTGGAGGGAGTGATTGCTCTGACACGGATGTGACCTCTCATAGCGCAGGCATTGAACCGGCGCGCTGGCCAAGAGGGCTCCACTCGCTGCAGGCCCGGCTGAACACGCCTCCTCGCCGTATGCAACCGGCTTCAGACTGCCCCGCCTGCCTTCATTGACTCCGGACATGTACCAGCAAAACGTCCTTCCGCGAGCCGGCCGGCATTTTAGGACACAAAAATGACCAAAATATAATTAATTACACATGGTCTTGACTTGTTGTGCTCGCACTGGTAGCAGGAACTAGAGATTTTTCTTTATTCATAACTCTCCTCAATTTTTTGGCTTTGAAGTGAATCATGGTTGTGGACATTATGTATGAATGTGAAGATATCTGTGAACATGAGTTTGACATGGAAGTTGAACTTGGAATGTCGGGCTTGCACGTGAACTATACCATGTCCAATGCTTCGTCTATTATTGTTTGGAAAGTAATTGCTGTTATTACATGACCTGAAAAAGTTTATTTTGTGCCACATCAGTAGATGCACGGACATCACAACAAGCATGCTGACTGGATAAACATTTGAACCTAGCTACTATGAAGGAAATTTTGTATTGACAACAATTTTAGATAGCAGGAGACGCCTAGCCTGCTCTGCCTCTGCTAGCTTATTTCTGGCTTCTTCCATCTCTTCTTTGGCATGGGTGAAGAGAGCATCTGATTGCTCTTTTCGCTTCTTCAGGAACTCAGCTACATTCTCAAGGGCTGCTGCACGCTTTCTTTCAGACTTTAGTAGAGCCACGAGGACACGAACAACTGACGACTCCACCTGGCTTGTGTGTAATCCAACATCATCTCGGGAATTTGCACCTTGTGTCTAATCCAAGATCATTAGGAGGCGGCACCTTGTGTGTAATCCAGCCTCATTCTGGAAACATGATCTCAAGGTTGACCATACTTCCCTCCTCGCAAGAATTGCATCCTGACATGAAGTTACTTCTTTTTTAGATGAATACTCAGAGCAACCTAGATCCATTTAGTAGAAGCTAGATAAACAGAACTGGGAGAAGTGAATTCAAAAGGAAAAAAAATATTAAAACAGACTACAAGGTGAGAACACCCACTTCCTACATCAAGCTAAAAACGAAAGCATTAGGATGATTAAGACTCTTCTTATTACACATCGAAGAACACGAGGCTTAAGAGAAACAGAAACTACAACATATACACATCGAAGAACACGAGGCTAAACGAAAGTAATTGAAACGGTGTTACTTACCAAAGCTCGTTTTACAGGTTCGGTGTAGCTCCTCTTTAACTTGCCACACTTCTTGAAGATGTCCCCAATATCCCATGTTTGGTCTTCATTGCTCCTCTGCATGTTCGCACTCGTGGTTTTAAAATCTGAACATGGCAAGAAAAATATACTACTAGTAATACTCGCGCATCTTGTGGGCAACATTAAAGCACTCGTTTGCCATGTTAGAGCATCTCCAACAGAATTGCAACGCGCGGCGCTTTAAAAAAGCGTTTACAGTGCTGAGATCGAGAAGTAGAGATAGAGAGTAGAGAGTAGAGGATAGTTCTTAGCATAGATAAATAAAAAAATAGATTATTCAACTACTCCTTGTCGTCCGACTCCTCCTCGGCGATGTCCTCCTCCGACGTCTGACTGTAGGCGTGAAGATACCGATCAACGTCGGATTCCCAGGGCGACGCTGCTCTTAGCCTCATGTTGAATTGAGCGTCCGCTTTCCGCCTACGCTTGTCCTCGCGATAGGCGGCTCGCTCCGCCCTCCTCTTATCCCTCTCAGCCCTCCTTTGCTCGTAGAACTCGCGCTCGTTGATGATGTCCCGCGGGAAGCGTTGGCGCCACAGTGCCATGGCTTCCTCATCCATCTCGGCGATGCCGAGACGGTGCTCCCGCCTCCGGTTGTTGCGACGATCCTCGTCGGTAATAAGCCGCGGCAAAGGCACGAGCTCCTGTGCCCGCTCCCGTGTCGGTACGTTGGGGAAGTTCTATGTTCTATGAGGCCACCGGAGGTGCCACGCCGCCGCGTCATACGCGCGGGCGGCCTCGTTGGCGGTGTCAAAATTGCCGAGGCCGAGGCGCATCCCGCGGAACCGGATCTCGGCGGAGAAGCTGCCGAAGGGGTGTGCGCGGACGCCTCGGTATCCCCAAGTTTCCTGGCGACGCGGCGGCATGGTGGCATGGCGGCGGCGAGGTGAGAAAGAGCAGGGAGAGAGCGGGGAGAGAGCGGTGGCGAGGCACAGACCGGGGAGAGAGCGGTGGCAAGGCACAGAGCGGTGGGAGGACGTTGGATTTTATAAAGCGCGTCGGACACCGTGCGCCAAAACTAGCGCACGCCCGGCCGTTTTCCCCTGCGCGCGCAATCCTTTCCCGACGTCTCTGCTATATCTACTCTCTTCTCTATTGTTATATTTATTTTATATTTAATATTTATCTCTACTTCTCTATTATCTACTTTTTCTCTACTTTTTCCTACTCTTGTAAAAAACAGAGTTGGTGATGATGGTGTTCCTGCCATCCTGCAATATAGGCCATCCGATTTATATCCGACGGATAGGAAGGAAACTGTAGCAATTTTGCAAAAAGATACCCACACCCCTCTCCGCATTTGCAAATAAGGCATTCCCTCATTCAACCTTTTCTCCCACAAGATAAACTACTCATACAAATGCATCTTGATGCATGCAACGCATGGGCATCTTACTAGTTCTAAAAAACTTTCCATCATTTGTCACACTACTGGTTGCAGATGAAAAACCTACCCAAGCACAGCGTGATACAGGAGTGAAGCACAACTACAAGCTGATATTCTGTTGGACAATGGAGGTTATAACCAATTACTTTTACGGGAACAATAGCACCCAGGAAATTTGAAGGCTAGGTATGAACAAAATTGGAACTGCACATGTACTGCTAAGTGATTCAATACACACATTACCAATCGAGGAGGAGAACGATGGTCGCGGCAGCCTCTGTGAGTCATGGTCGGCAACGGGAGTCAGTTCTTTGTCCACGATGGTGGTGCTTCTACGCTTGGCGTCGGCTTTCGAGAAGCAGATCCGAGACCGTGGAAGACGGTGGCCGGGGAAGAGGCTCCGTGTACGACGACGACGGTGGACCGGCTCTAGTGCGGCGTACGAGGTCGTCGATGAGGCAAATGCGCTGCGGTGGATGAGTGCGCTGATGTAGAAGGGGAGGAGCACGAAGGTTGCGGTGCCGTGCAGAAGTCTATTTTTCGGTGGGGATAGAAAATGGGGAGTATTCAGGTGTACTACTCTGGGTGCCGGGGTGGGGTTTGCTGGGTAGGGTGAACCTGAAGTTACAAAAACAGCCTCCTACCAACCGTCATCCGTAGGCCTATTCCGAAGGCTATGATGGTAACTTCCCACTGCTCGAATCAGGGTTGCGGGAGATTTTCCCGCCGACCTCAAAATTTTGTGACACTGAACTCCCCTTGTGGCGTGTTGGGTGATTCGACTAAGCAACTAGCGAGTAGTACTAGTAAACTCTGCATATTAGGTTTGACCAAAGTCAAACTTCATAAAGTTTGACGAAGTTTATAGAAAAATATAAACATTTACCATAACAGATATCTATGATGTGAAAGTACATTCAATAATGAATCTAATGGTATTTATTTGTTATTGTGTATGTTAATATTTTTTGTTATAAACTTTCTGAGAGTTTACAAAACTTGACTTTGACCAATGCTAATATGCGGACTTAAATAAAAATGGAGGGTGTACACATTTGTTTTCTTAGTATGTAGTGAATTAATCATTTATTGAAATCTTGAAATAAATATATTAGGCTACTGACTTCGAATGTAATGGTCTATACAATTCAATAGTTACAATCATTGTCGAATTCCAAGATGTATACGAGGTCTATAGTACTTCACAACATGATCAAACTCGCATAATCCCAGTCAAATGACAATCAAAATGAATTTCATAGTTATTACTTTGTAGGATGCAACAAAACCAACAATAACTCTACATCATCCATTATAAAAGCAACATTTTGAACATATCCCAATGTGTGAATGAAACGTGCAGAGAGAGCTTGCGAAGATGGAGCAGATAGGGCGGGAAAGATTGTATTTATGTGGACGAGAGAGTAGGAGATAAACCTAACGAAATAGAGAGAGAAAGAGAGAGGAATAAGTTAGGTCTGTGAGAAAGATGGAGACATGTAATATACGTGAGATGCATGTGCATCCGGATTTTGTACACGTGGAAGGAGAAGAGACAACATGTTTGATGAGAGAGCTGGAAAAACATGGACGAGAGGGGAAGGATCTCGTGGGTTGAGGGATTGATAAATTTGTGCGGGGAGAGAGGGATTGGTAATTTTGTGCGAGAGAGAGAGGGTGGGGGGAGGAGTCAGTCAGCCGTCGTCACATCATCCTGCTTCCAAATGGCCCCGCATTCTCTAGCGCAGTGTGGTCGCCATCTTCGATCTCCTCGATGCCCTCTTTGAAGGTTGAGGTGTTGTGCATGCTAGGGTGCAGAGAAGCACAAGCAAGAGTGGTGGCCATATAACCTTGGATGGGGAGGGATTGTGTGCTCGGGGGAGGGGGTGTGTGTGTGTGTGTGTGTGTGTGTGTGTGTGTGTGTGTGTATGTGTGTGTGTGTGTGTGTCAGATATTGAGAGAAAACAAACCTAAGGAGAGAAATGTGTGTGTATGTGATGGAAAGCTACATGCTAAACAGGGTATTCACGAAGAGATTGTGCGTGCGAGATAGAGAGCGATGTGCGGGCCTTGAGGTGGGCAGGGGCCGGGTGAGGGTGTAAAAATGTGTGCGTTGATGCATGTGTTACATGCGATCGTGCAAGGGCCGGACGAATCGAGAGAGATGGTTGTTGTGTTACGGATGCTCCTCTCTCTCTCTCTCACACACACAAGTAAAATAGAAGACCGTTCTCTCATGTATACACAACGTATCGGCATTTGTCTATGTCTCACTCATGCATGATCATTTGCACATTCACACCTCTCTATGTCTCTATCACACGCACACCGTCTGGACATTGCCCTTCCGCCACAACACACATATGGACACATACACACGTTCTCTCTCAGTCACACACACAAAATCAGTATTAAAAAGAACTAGGGCACACCTAAAACGTCCAAATCCAAATAAACACGAACTGGAGCTAAATTCAAATATATGGAAATATTGTAGTGTCAAGAACTTTTCCCGGAAAAAAAAGTTGAGTAATATTCGGGGATTGTTTTCACACACACAAAAAGGTTCGGTGGATGTCCTTCGAGCGCGACACGGTGACGAACCATTCAATCGACCGCGCGGCCACAGTTCACGCGCTTGCACAGGATTCCGCATCATGGTTGTGGTAACTAATAAAAGCGCTGCCTAAGTCTAATGTTTACGTGTACTAGTATGGTTTTATTTTAAGTTTGACCAACCCTATATAAAACTAAACTATGCTCCCATACGAACACTCATCAATATGCCGCCGCCGCTGTTGTGCATGCCGGCACCCGCCTGCTCCGGCCAACAATATCTCGCCCATCACCTTCGTGTCGCTGCCATCCCTGTGCCATGAAGCCGAAGGCTCGCCCTCTCACGTCGTTTGTAGTCCCTCCTCGCGATGCCGCGCGCTGCCAAGCACACGAGCAGCTGGTGGAGCCATGTCTATGCACGCAGCATATGAAGAGGAGGACGAGCGCGTGCTCCAGCACGCCGGCGAGGAGGAACTAGCGTGTCATTGTCGTCTCCGCCCGCGCGGAGGAGGCGCACATGGTGGTTGTTGCGGCGAAAGCCGGTCGCGCGCGCGTCGACCCTGCAAACCGGGTTCAGACGCGGAATCTACCTTCGAGACCTTGAATGCCACATGGATCCTGCAATCTGAAGGAGCAATTTGGGTCAGTCGACTCTTGTGAGCCGTTTGATGCAACATGGATGGCTAGAAGGGCTTCTTCAACCTCCAAAATTGATTCACGGTTCATCTTCTCAGCCCGCCACACGCCTAACCACCTGCCGCCGCCGCGCCCTCACCTGAACCGCCTGCCACCGCCATGCTCCCCCACCCCCGCCATCCGTTTAACCCTGGGCACGATCCATTTTTTTCCGATGAACTGCATTCCACACCCAACACTCATAAGATAGATCATGGGCACCCTGCCACCCTAATATAGTTACTGGAGTAGCTTCTCTGTCGTCTTCTTCCTTTGCTCCATCGAACTTCTTTCACAAATTGATTGACCCAAATTATACTACTAGTACGAACATATTAAGTACAGTAGGAACACGAAGATACGGGCAGTAGCACCAACTGCAAGAAGAACAGTAGTAAGACATAGTACTAGTACTACTATACGTACTAAAGAGTTCAAATAACGAGAAAGAACATAAACATGGTTCTGCTGGGGCCTCAGCACTACACACCCTTGAAAATAAACTAAGCAACTAGTTCGCTTGACACTGCAGCAGAACCAGCATGAGTGACGACACTGCCAGCTACTCGGAGTCTGAGTCCACGTCCTCGACTTCATCCTCGTCCCTCTTCCTCTTCCTCTTTGCCGACGCTTCTTTTCTTGAACCGGACACTGGGCTCTGCTTCTTCATCCAACCCTTGTAGATATTTAAACAAAGGTAGGCATCCATTGCTGCGTACATGATGTGATCTTCATCTAATGTCTTCAACTCCCATGCATGATGAAACTCGTGGTGAGGTTTCTTCAGTTTAGCATATGAAGGATCAATCATGGCTGCTGCCAGGGTCAGCATTGAAGGCTGAGAGGAGGACACCAGACTTGCCTTCTGGAGATTGAAGGGCTAGCCTACAACGAGGCCTATCCAACTCAGGATATCCCTGTCGTTCCTAAAGTCTACAGTAACGGATTTCACTCTTTCGTCCTTGAGGAAGTTCTTAAAATCCTAGCACTCAACGTTGGCATGGCATATGTGGTAGACTAAGCACACGTTATGTACACAAACCTGGATCATGGCAAGCTTCTTCTTCTCTGGCTCCTTTAGAATCTTCTCTCTTTGCAGGACTGTGGTGTACTCAACATCTAGCCCAGCGACCCACTCATCCATTGAACTGTTGAACATGCATAGGAAGCGAGCAAGGCATGCTTTCACCATCGTGGATCCACGTGTGTAGATGACGATGAACTCATCGCCGGTGATGGCTCTAACCTGGTACTCAACAGCGACCATGGAGATTTGGGAGGCCATGGATTTTGGAGGAGGGATAGGAGAAGTTGAACTGGTGTAATGTCAAAGGAAGGGACGACTGGGAGCGAACTGTTGTAAGGTAATGTACTAGTAGAAGACGGGGACGAGTAGGGCGTGCGAATGGCATGGGGTTGCTGGCTTGCCCGGTGGATAAACGGCCGCAAGCCCCCAAAGAGTTCTCAAGAACTATGCGGGACCCACTAGATGTCATGTCTACTAGACCCATATCGTAGGCCTGACAGTATAGCTTCTGCCTGTTCGCATGCCATGCCGGCGCATGGGTAACTTCACTTAACTCCGTCAATCGTCGCGCCTCCCATGACCTTCACCTCCCTCGCGATGTCTCGCCCTTTGAGACTTCGACCGGCTATAAATGAGCAATTTTTTGCCTACTCCGCATGCATGATACTCCCTCTAGTCCTTTTTACTTCCGTCAACCGTTTGCAAAGTGTTTGACCAAATTTATACTAAAAATATCAATATCTACAATACTGATTATAATGAGTATAAGAACTACTATTAGATGAGTTGGATGAGTTAAAGATTCTAATCCTGAACTAACCCTGAAGTAACTCTAGCGAAAGAGGTGTTTGGATGACAGGGTTAGATGGAGCGCGGATACAGCGAGGTGCCTTCATGGGCGGTGCGAGAGGGAGGGAGGGAGAGGACGAGAAGCTTCGAGGAAGTGGGGAGGGATCAGCTGTGGGGAGAGTGAGAGAAAAATGTGTTTTTTAGTGTCCCGAGAAGAACTAACCCAAATAAGCACCTCTTGGGTGGGTTAGATTTTTTGAATGGGTTAGATGCATCTAACCCAAACTAACCCTCCTGTTTGGATATTTTTGGGTTAGTTGAGTTCAAACTAACCCAAACTAACTCTAACACATGCATCCAAACAGGGCCACGGTTAGCTATTAGAGTACTACTACCTCCCTTCTAGTTTAAAGGGCTCGATTCAAAATTTTCACCTACTCTTAGCAAGATAGAGGCGGTAGAATAGTTTTTGTAGTCTGCAAAAGTACTCAACTAATGTTGTCGTTCTTCACAAAAAAAATGTGTTTACCAATGCATGCATGAACACTAGTTACTCTAACCCCCCTCTCTTCTTTAATTCTTTGCCATATCAGCATGTTTGCTATTCCCATGTGCATGATACCAGCTAAGATACCACCATTATGGCCAGCCTTAATCATCACATGCAATAATTTAGTGCACCTTGAAATATGAACATGTGCGGGGCGTGTATGTTTTTAATGATTTGAGACTATACCTAGCCCGGCATGCAAGATGAGACTTATTATGCACCGTTCCCCATACCTGCAGGAAGCCTGATCGTCTCCAAATCTTTTCCTCTCCATGTGTGGAAACAATATGCCTGTCAGACTCTCCTTCTCCCTCCGGCGGTCCCACCACTCCACCTCGTGTGGAAAAAATCTGCATGCATGACTCTCCTCCCCCCGCGCTCGTCCAATCCGTTGTGACCAACAATATTTCCACCCCTTCCCTCCCCCGTAGTTTACTCCAACAAATATGCCCACGTAGTTGTACGTTAATCACGCAACATATCTTCCGAGACGCTGCTTCAGTTACTTAACTGCAAGTGCATTGGGTCACTGACATATGGGCCAAACAGGGGTCTGCCCCACATGTCAGTGATGCAACTGGACCTGCAGTTAAGTTAGTGCAGCTCAGTTCATATCTTACATAGGTGTGCCATTGCTCTCTATAAATACTGCGCCTCCCACAAAATTCGGAAGAACGCTCACGTTCATCGCTATCTCCTCCCCCTCCCTCTCTTGTCGACCACCATGGCATCGCCCATCCCAAGCCCTAGGCGCCCCTCCCTGCACCGCGCGGACGGTCATGCGTCGCCGTTCCGTTCCTCACCACCACTAGTCGAGGAGGACGCGTCGGTGTTCCGCTCCTAGTCGCGACGCGTCGAGGTGGACGCGTCGCCGTTCCATTCCTCACCACCACTAGTCGAGGAGGACGCGTCGGTGTTCCGCTCCTCGCCGCGACGCGTCGAGGTGGACGCGTCGGCGTTCCCAATCTCGCCAACATGCACGTCGGAGGACGCGATGGCTCCCCGCTACGAGGAGAACGCCGCCCCGCCCGCCGAGCCCCCCAGCCTTGAGGAGCTTTGGAAAGAAATGGATGTCGCCTTGTGGGAGGCTTTGCCTCCAGCAGAGCGCGCCAAAATAGAGGCGGAGAAGAAGGCCGAGGAAGAGAAGCGCACCGCGGGACAAGCTGCCTGGCAGGCCTATGTCGCCTCCGAGAGAGTCAGGCAATTGGCTCTTTGGAAGAAGGCTCGTGCGAGGTCCGTGAGGGTGGCGGAGGACGCCCATGCCAAAGCCCTGAGTGCAGTCGGGCCCAAGCGCCTCATCTACACTTGGCGGTACGTGGACCGGGTGCACGCTTCCAGCGAGGATGAGTACCTGTTGGCGCCGGATCACCACACCGGTGAGATCGCGCTCGCTCGTCGGCAAGCCGCCAATCAGCACCTCACGAGTTGCGACGCTGAGGAAGAGGTGTTGTGTCGGCGCGCTGGGAAACGGCCGCGCACCAGCACTCATGGCGTGCCGCAAGCGATCCTGCGAGCGTCGTGGCTTTTAGTAGGAGTATAATTTTTGTTTCGTGAGGCGATCTCATTAGTTTTGGGACGCAAATGATAAATCCCGAACGTTCAGGAATTATTAGCGTCCTTAATTAAGTATGTAAAAGGGAAAGTTTGGAAACCTTGTGTATTCGTATGCATTTTGTAAGTACGTGCATATAGCACAAACTTTACTATATACTATCGCACTACACGTCTCTCTCTATATATGCTTGCAGACTGTGCTATTCCCTCCATCCAGGTCAATAAGTCATCTTTTGTTGTGCACCGTGACCAAGAAGGAGGGAAGACTTATACACCTAGACAGAGGGAGTACTACTATTACTTATGTACGTGCAAATGCATGTTTTAACATTACGATGCGGTTTTTGTAAAAGTAGAAAAACAACACTAGTCAAGCTTGTGAAACGATTCAGTGCAAAACAAATGAAAAATGCTCGTTTGATTGTTTACTTTTAGCTTCCTTCTCTGTGATTATTTCTCTGTCGTACTTTGTATGGAGTATCTCACTGGTCGGAAAGGCATGCAAATTCCCAAACCGCTTCCTACACCCTGTATCAAATTTTTTGCCTAACAAGTTGTGTCGTGCAATTGGAATTCCAACTTGAGTACTACTACTAGTAGGAGTACAAGTAGCCAGTTCTTTTAGGCTTCTAGATTAGTAATCCCATAACTACTACCTCCGTCCTGGTTTATTGGTCCCCATTGTAATCTGTGTCAAATTTTGATCATAAATTTAACTAATGAAATGTTAGTGCATGTCACATGCACTAACATTTTATCAGTTAAATCTTTGGTCAAAATTTAGCACAAATTACAATGGTGACGAATAAACCAAGACGGAGGTACTACTAGTAGTAGTTTAGAAGCCCAAATAAATGAGTGAGGCGGCTTAATGTTACTCTCCACTGTGTCTAGTCTTATGGGAAAAGCTGGGGAAGCCGCCAAAAGAACTAGCCCTAGGAGTAGTAGTTAGGGATACTAGAAGAAGTAGCCAGGGATCGAGTGTGCGAAATGAACCGGAGAAAGTAAATGCAGAGAGATGAACTGCAAAAAAGACGGAGGGATGTGATGGTGACTTGTCCGTTTATTTTACCAGGCCACTTATTACTCGGAGTGGTTGGGTTTTGTGATATGACAGCTTTACTACCGCGCCACTAGTGGGGTGAGACTCCCGTGCAACATCGCCCTCTACACTAGTACTACATTGGTCGTGGTTTATCCCCCATTGAATTTGACTGAAGATTTAACTGACAAAATGTTAGTGCATGTCAACAAAAACAATATTGTTGGATTCGTATTTGAACATAGTTTTTAATGATATAATTTTAGGTGACATGCATCATCATTTATCGTATTATATATAATGTTAGTTCAATTTTTGGTCGTACTAATCTATAGTAAGGTGCTCGTGCGTTGCACGGAAGAGTGAAATGCATTGATCGGCGAGTTGTTTATTTTGACAGAGGATGTGGGGGTCATCTCATGTGTAACGGGTATCGATAGGTTTCTTCGGATATTATTTCATCTCTAGAGCTCACAAACATCCGGGTGAAATAGATAAAAAAGTATCTTTTGCAAACAAAAGCGTTCAACTGTTCAACCTGCATCCAAAACTTGTGAAGAAATAACTCTTATTGTGCTTTGCAAGAAATGATCTTCAAGAATTAGTTTTTGAGTATCCATTGTTATACATGTTGGCTACAAATGACATGGAGGTTATACATGTTTTTGAGTATCCATTGTTATACATTGTTATACATATAGGTTTCTTATAGTCAACAGTTGGCTATACTATTTAAGTATTAACCATGCCCTTATACACCTAGATGGAGGGATTAAATCAGGATGACTTGGAAGGGGGCAGAGGATATGTAAGAAATGGTTCATCATAAGTCTTTCACCAGTACTGTAGTAAAAATTCATACATGGAAGATTCTAGACTAAACCATAAATGGATACACTTTTATTCATGCGCGATACTCCAATAGAGAAAGATCATGCATGGAAGTCTCCACATGCTTAGACAGCGGATTACATTGAGCGAAGACTAATGATCAACATTTAACTTGATAATGTAGATGTCTAGGTGAACCTCCTTGGAGTCCCGTGCACATTGTTGGGGGTCAAATAATACCGTGCATCTTCCATGTCCACATCGGCGGGAAGGTCCCAGCTCGGCAGAGTCCAAGTCAGCTTGATGTAGCCAGTGTCGCCGCCCACGTACCTCCGAGGGGTAGTAATAGTGAGCACACACCCGTACATCAGCCTCGTGACTGTGTCAGTGTCAGCGGCGTCCCTGACGCACACTACAGAGATGGGGCGGCGGCCTGCGCGGGCCTCACCAGTGCCACTATCAAGAGGAAGACGCTGCCGTCCTCCTCCGAGACTAGCAGGCGGCGGTGATCCTCCAGCGACTCCGGCATGGTGAATGGGTAGCACGTCTCGTACTTGATGTTCTTCGCCAAGGGCCAGTAGTGATCGCCGCACGCCTGCGTGAGGTGATGCACGATGTCCGCCGGCGAGCCCCAAAACGGCACCAGGCACTCATTGCAGTAGACGAAGGGCTCCTTGGAGGCATCGACCAGGCCGTCCATGAAATGGGAGCGGCTGTAGGGGACGTTCCGCCAGTTGAATATATGAGCAAGTTACTATGAGATTTAGTCTGAATAAGCACAAAATAAATCATTACGGCTATAACAGACATTAAACTAATCATGCAGACTAGCATAGTAGATGAACAGATCGAATCTAGGAGACGGACTAGAAACATGAATTCTACCATGATGTCGAACAGGAAGGACAGAAACACATACAGTGCAACGGGAGCAGCACCATTGGCGTTGAGGTTGTCGCCCATGTCGCTGAGGAAGAGGTTGCAGAGGTCGAGGAAGAAGTCGTCATCGGTGAAGTCGTCGCTGCTAGCAGTCACGAGAGTGCGCTCCCCAAATTTCAACAACGCCCGCTGAATGGAGCGCAGGAGGGAGTGGTTGTAGGGGATGTTGCGGCCGCCGAATGGAGCGCAGGAGTAGGCCATGAAGCAGTAGATGGTGCTCCTACCTAGTCTCTATTCTTATCTCTATCTCTACTACTCTTCTTTGTTTTTTTTAATATACTAGTTGTAGTTGTCAAATGGAATAGTACCATGCCGTCCACTGCACGCCCGGCTGAACACGCCTCCTCGCCTCCATCAAACCCCTCCGTTAAACCCGCATGCAAACCGAGAAACCTACTCCGGCCCGCGGGAGGAAATTTGCCGGTTGCTGTTGGAGAATAATAGAGTCACGTCCAATCCATTTGAGTTAATTGCGTGTATGATTCTCCCTCTATAAAAACTTAATTGCTTCTTTAATCTTGTATTCTAAGTACTCTATGGGTTCCACTGTCAGTACAGTGTACATGACTTGCAGGATGGCTATAGATTCATACAGAAAGTAAAAAAAAAACAAATCCATCCTTAATCCTGTATTCTAAGTACTTGTGGGTTCCACTTCCAGTGCAGTAGTGAAAGAAGTAGGAGTATATATTAAAAAAATATAAAAAGCTAAAGTTTAGGACAGAATTCGAACTCAGGTCATCGCACTGCGAGCATCCGGCCTGGACCTGTACACTAGGTGTTGGTTGCGGAGAATGCAAGAGATAAACCTTTATAACAATGAGCCCGTCTGTTGCAACGGATCCAAAGTAGAATAATACATATTCACAAATTTGAAAGAAAGCTGTCTACTTTTGATATACATATCACTAAAAATATCTTATGTTTCACTCCAAATATATTCTTTGGGTTGTTTTGATGAAGTAAGGGAGGAATGTGGTTGGTTTCAAGATACTAAGGGGTTTGTGTAAACTGGAGCAGAGAAGTGGGAATTGTTGCAAAAGGCCACAACTTACATCACATCCGTTAGATGCAGATCTAATGGTCAGAAATGGCGGATGGCAGATGCACCATCATCACCAACTGAGTCTTTTATAGGAGTAGGAGTAGAGAAAAAACCGAGTTGTTGATGATGGTGTGCCTGCCATCTTATAATATGGACTGTCCGATCTATATCTGACGGATAGAAAGCAAACTATGACAAATTTACAAAAGATACCCGCACCTCTCTCCACATTTACAGATAAGGCCTTGCCTCATTCATCCTTATCTCCCACAACCTCGATCATGGCTGAGCAATTACAAGGAAGTCTCTGGAACAATCTGGCATGGTGGCCGCTACCGGCGCCGTCCATCCCCATGCCTCCACCCAGTCCGACCACCAATCACCACCATGCCCAACTCCTCCTCACCTCTATCATCTTTCTCGACATATCATTTTTTCGATGAAATGGTCGACATACCATTTTTCGATAAAATTCTCAAGATATCATTAGTTTTTACACATGGGATTACTCCTCCATGGGTCAATCACAACAGGTGTTTTGTAAAAAAAATGCATCTTGATGTTCCGTGCAATGCACGGGCATCTTGCTAATTTTTTTGTATATAATTCCAAACACCACGTAGACATGGTCTTTGACCATTTTACAACTATGTTAGTATCATTGTTAGTGGTCAGCCGGTGCAAGTTACAGCCTCAGGTGTTTTAACCTTTTTTTTAGTAATGATATCTGGCGATTGTCCGGCACGAGCTCAATCCTGGCGAATCCCAAGTAACCGTCCGATTTCCATCCGACGGTGGCCTGTTTTTAAGCCATAGCATTTGACAAAACCGCCACCCTTACACACGTACTGTAACTGCATCATGGGCGTTTGCAACTGCCATGTCTCCCAGCGAACGTTTGCTTGGGATTGGAGTTAGCACCAATGGCGATTCGTAGTCGTTCCATGCACGGGCATTGAAGTTTGTAACTATTTTAGATTAGAATATACTACTCCTCCGGTGCTAGTAGTAGAGCAGAGTACTACTCCACTACTACTCTACTCATGCAAGTTAGGGCATAGTAGTAGGTACTGTAGGGAGTACCAGTACTGTGATCACTCAAGCAAGTTATCTGACTTTGATTTGACCCTATCCTGCTGGTATGTGTCTCGTAAGTCAAGCGGCGTGTTGTAGTCATCATCACCTGTCCACTTCCCGCAGCACATATTCACTTCTCCATCTTTGTCCGCTCTTCCATCCCCGCTAAGGCGCCTCCCCCCTCGTCCAATCTTCCATCCCCGCTAAGGCGCCTCCCCCTCTCGTCCGAAACCCAAGCACTAACAATGGAACAACCGAGCAGCATCCGCCGAAAGAATGGTTGGAATTCGCTCCCCACAGAGGTAATCAAGCTCATTATTTCGTGTGTGGACAATTTCAGTACCATGCTGCTCGCCGCGTGCTCGTCGGGGTTGTACCGTTTACTCAAAGCCCTCAGGCCGAAGCTTTTTAAGCAAGCTCCTTGCTTGCTGATGCCGCCTGATCTTCAGAAACGGCATGTCACGCAGCATAACGATCGTAGGGTGGCGAGCATCAACCCCCTTGACTGCGATCCGATCCCCGTCACCCTCAACTATATTAACGGTATGTATTGGGTCGGCATGAACATGTCTTCGATGGTGCTCGTCGACGGTCGCGGCAGCTGGATGCTCCTGGAGGTCTACACTCGGTGATTGATCCCCCTTCCTTCGATTAACTCTTTCCGCTTGCTTATCGCTTGCTGAGCCCTGTTCTGCCGCTGCTTCAATGTACAATCAGTAGTATATTTCATCTGTTGGTTGAATAAATGTGTTTTTAGAATGACAAACACAATGTTTTGGAAGTTGTTGCACGGTTCGATCCTTTAGTGCCCCATACCGTACTTAGCGCATACTATTTTTCATACGGAACACATTTTCCACTTGTTGATAACATGCAGCCCACTGATGAAGGCCCAATAGAGAAGCCCATAATTAACTGGAAGGGACGCTCTCACATGAATCCGGCCCAGGTACATGCTCATGGTCCCCTAAACATAAATAAGTAAATAAATAAATAAAGCTAAATGCTCATGCACTAGTTCTTTAAATTCACGATTTAACAGGAGGATATTATTTCCTATGATAGTGTCGTTACATTCAGTCGATGTTATTCTTCGGCAAAGATAGTGACCAGTCTTATTTCTCCCAGCATTTTCTTCCTGCAACCAGCAAACCCATGCAAATTGTAGTCAACATCGTAAATAGTTCTGGTCCATTTTTATTTTTCAATAAGAATGTCCAACCCAGCCCAGCACATTGGCGACAACACTTTATCCTCTGCCTTGGTGCGCTCGCCGCGGCGCCGCCGTCTGGCCCTATCATTTTTTTTGAAACGGTCCCTGTCAACATAGTGAATCGGGAGAGGACAGTAGTTTTGAGTATGACAGTACGGACCTACCAGGTCCACTCCCGAACACAAGCAAGCGCCTCTTTTACTACTCAGATGAACCCCTCGTTTTTTTACTCTAATCCACCCTGCTGATATCTGGGACCCACATCATTTCCAACGTATAGTCAATTAACGACATAATTGCACAACTTTTTTTGAGTGGTAATTCGAAGGAGCAGGCTATAAACTGGGTTGTGCGGTCTCTGTGGCCCCTCTGACAACATGACCAACCCAACAGTTTTTTCTTTGGGGAAATAGGTAGCCCAGTATTTGTTTTTGAAGAATACCCAAGCTAGGCCTATTTGTTTTCTCCGACTTACTGGGCTGCAAATCTTTCAAGACGAGGAGGGATGCATTCCGGCCTGGCCAAAGAGTATGGTCAAGGTTCCGTTAAAAGTAATATCAAAAGGGTTGAAAATTCCAAAAAAAATAGCAAATGGGATATTAGTTTTTTTTGTTTTGTTCTTCATCGATATCTTATACTCCAATTTCATTGGATTTAACATGACATAGTACTAGTTTATTTTTAAATTTGTTTTAGTATGGCTACTAATTTTGGATTAAGAATATTTTGTTCCCTAACAAAAATTTGCGAATTTTCAAAATTTCCCACATATTTAGTTAATTTTTAACCCCTGTAATCGACTCGAAAATGGGCAGCAATTCTAAAAATGAAAAACGGGCTGCAATAAATTCCATATGAATTAGAAAATGAGTAAAAATTATAAAAATAATAGCAAATGGAATGTACACGCCACAGATTTCGAGGCTGACTTGTTTATGCAAGGCTTTGTCAGTCAACACATGATTCTAGCAGCAGTGACTGTTGGATGTCCATCCAACGGCCGACATGCTTCTTCAATCTTTGATCTTCCTGCCCACCGCTTAAACTAGCGCCAATGGACTGCTCGCTCCCTCCTCTTGTGGCCCGCTGTGATGCCGCGCAGGCTTCCCCGGCCCACCCTACTCCCTCCACTAGCCTGGCCACACGCAATCAACTGCCTCCTTATTACGTGAAAAAAAATGATTCCTCCCACTGACATCTGGGGCGGACTGGTTGGGAGGCTGACCTGTGGGCCTACTAAGTTGACCCGTACGCAGGGCTTGTCAACTTAGTCAACAAACGATTCTATCAGCAGTAACCGTTGGATTTGAATCGAACGGTCCTGATGCTTCTTCAATCACTGCTCTTCTTGCACCAGCCGCCCAAACCAGCGCCGGCAAGACCACCTACTCCTGCCTCCAGTGGCCGGCTGTGCTGCCGTTGAGGCCTCACCGCCCCCTACTACTCCCACTGCTAGCTAGGCCCTGCGGCGACGGCAGCCTCACACCGCAGCCGAACCAGTGAACCCTCATACTCCTCTCCACATGGGCATCCACTGCCGCGTCTTCCCCGGCTCCGTGTCGTCCCCTTCCTAGGCCTCGCCGTCGTCCACCACCTTGGATGCGCTCGGCGCGGAGTGGTCAACGTGGTCAATGAGCGACACCGTTGGAATTAGATTGTGCGTGGAGAGGCTGACAGCTGGGTCCACGGCCGCACGCAAGGAAATGCCTCCTTATTACACGCAAAATAATGATTCCTCCACCTGACAGCTGGGACCCACCGGAAGGGCCTCTGTATTTCACGAAAAAAATGTTCCCTCCGCTGGTAGGTCGGACCCACCCGCTATATCTTTGCATGCAAGGAAGTGCCTCCTTATTACGCACAAAAAAAATGAATACCCCCTTCTAGCATGAATAAGAAGAAGAAGAAGAAGAACGTTCTTCTTCTTATTATTATTTTCTTCTTATTATTATTTTCTTCTTCTTCTTCTAGTTTTCTTCTTCTTCTCCAAAATGAAGTTAGCTCTAAGTTATATAAAAAATGGCATAATATGCTTACTTCACTCAAAAATGGCACAATTAGCTAGGTTAGCTCCATTTTACCTAAGTATGCTTACTTCTTCTTCATTTTCTTCTTCTTCTAATTCTAGTCTTCTTCTTTTTCTAACTTTCTTGTTTCCCATTTTGCAGATTTAATTTTCTATATGGAAGCTTGCATGGATGGAGTGCTTGTTTCCCTTTTCTTTTTTTCGTTTGTATCTATAAATAATGTGGAACTTTGTTATATCGATGCATGCATGGAACAATGTGTTGGATGAACATTGTGATGTTACTGTAATATGTATGGATGGAACTCTGTTTCTTATTATGTATGTATGTTGTCATGGCTGGAGCTATGTGTTGGATACATCATATGTCTTTGTGCATGTGAAAAAAAATATGTATATCTGTGTGTCAATTCCTGTGAAATTAAATGGATTCCATCAAAACAGGGGATATGTAGCCTGTTTGCCGTCTGCTAGCAGACGGCAAAGAGCTTCGCCGTCCGCTAGCAAAGGCAAAGAGGACACATGGCAGCTACCTGTACAACCTGGGAACACTGGCTGCCTATTTGGTCACTTTGATGTCTGCCAACGGACGGCAAAGATTTAAATCACTTTGCCGTCTGCCAGCGGACATCATAGCTGGCCACATGGCAGCTTCCCAATACTGCCTAGTTGAGCTCTTTGCCGTCTGTCAGCGGACGGCAAAGAGCTTTGACTCTGGCGGACTGTAAAGAGCGCCGTTAACCCCCTAACATCACTCACGCCACCGCACTGCCGTCCGTTGTCTTTGCCGTCTGCTGGCCTCGGATGGCGGACGGCAAAATCCTTTGCCGTCCGTTTCCAGGAAGCAGACGGCAAAGAAGGCCTTTGCTGGCACGTGTTCAGACGGACAGTTTGCCATCTGCTGGCGGACGGCAATGACGTTTGTCGTCCATGATCCATGCCTTTGCCGTCCGCCATGGCGGACGGCAAAGAAGCTGATTCCAGTAGTGTGGCGCGCATGATACTAGCTATGATACCCCCTTACTATCATCCTAGCAAAGAAGGTGTACAGATCATTTGTGCGTTGCTTTGTGAGTTTTCATCCGTTTGTTCGAGAAGCGGGGAGAAGTTTCAAACATTTCGGCCACGAGGTGCGGCCAATGGCGTAGGCCTAGTTGGTATTTTAATTGCAGGAAATTCAGATGGAGTTCGGACATTATCAAAATCGATGTGTGTGCTCTCACGACCCCGTGGAAAAAATGGTAAAGTTTGGCACAAGTTTTGATAACCACTCCTTCCAAATTGGAGCACCTCACATGAAGGATCATGGTTTTCCAAAAAGGGACGTGTCAATTCAAACTCCTGTGGCCGGTGACTTTGGTGTTTGGCCTCATAAAAATTTCCACGGTACGCAATCACCATTATACCATGTGTTTGAATTTCTGGCGTGTTTCAGGTATCGTTAGCTATATTTAAGACATTTTTGAGATTAACATGCATTTTGTGCATAAAAATAAAATTACAACCGGAACTGAATGTGTTGTCGAAAGGGATGAGGATCGCCGTTCGATCTGGGAGCATCCAACGGTGTAGATGTACGACATGTGGGGTTTGGGTTCTGGCCAATCAGAAAGCACGACTCAGATCGTGGGCGGGGTGGCGGGGTTTGGTCGGCACACGACTTTCATCAACGAATCGTGTGCTATTCGCAAACAAGATTGCATATTTTTGTTCACACATACTGTAGTGAGATCAATTGAGTGTGCTACCTCTATGATATAACAATAATAATAATAATAATAATAATAATAATAATAATAATAATAATAATAATAATAATAATAATAATAATAATAATAACAACAACAAAAAAATAGTTCATATTCATTGCCTGAGCTGATAGCATATCACGGTCAACATATTAACGGTTCTTACATCCACAGAAAACCGGGCATAACTCACAAATTCAGTACACGCGACAGTTCTAAATTGAACGAATTAAGTTGCAGGGTAGGCATAAAGACTAGTCTTACGGCTTAATTCCCATGTACCTGGGGGAACTGGGATCATTAAGTTGACCCCGAATGAACTTGGGGTTTTTGATGATTTTACGCTGCTCTGTTACACGGGTGCGTGATCCCATGGCTGACAACTCATCATATTCATCGTACTCATCCTCATCGGCAACATCGTTGACACCCAGTACCCTTCTCTTCCCATGCATCGCTAAATGGCAGTTCTTATGCAAGGGGTCTTCCACAAAGAAAATCTGGGTAGCATCGCTGGCAAGAATGAATGGGTTCGTGCGATATGCCATCGTTGTCCTGTTAACACAGGTCTTCCTGTATCATCAATCCTTACCTGACCAAGAGGGATACATGCGCACCTGAATAATGCCACCTTAACTTCCACATAGTCAAGCTCCCAAATCTCTTTGATGGTTCCATAGTATACCCTTTTATCAGCTTCATTTATAGTCATGCATTCTATTTGAATGGAGATGTCCTGATACGAGGTCTTTTGATCACGTTCCTTAGTGTAGAATGTGTATCCATTTATGTCATATGCTTGGTACATCAACACCGTAGGTGACGGCTTTTGTGCCAACCACGTAAAAATGTCATCGATGGATCCTTGTGCCAAACGATTCTTCAGCCATTCGACGTAGTACTTAGTGTGCTCCTTCATCTCCACATCTGATAAAGGCACCATTTGGTAAGAAGCTTTGGCGTATCTCCGCCAAGTGTTCTTCGACATAAACAATGAGAACTGGGCTGTTAAGCAGTATCGTCAAATGGGCTTCTCTGCCAATTCTTTGGGTGCAGCAATTTGAGTGCCAGCAAGGACCGGCTTACCTTTCAGCCTTCCCTCGTGGCGAGAGAGGGGCAAACCTATAGGTCTTCGTTTCATGTATTCAGTCCAAAACTCAACCACCTCCTCCGTGGTATAACCTTGTAGGATGCTTGCCTCTGGATGGTTTCGGTTCCGACAAAAGCGCTTCAGTATTCCCATGAACCGCTCGAAGGGATACATGTTGCAAAGAAACACAGGACCACAATACTTTATCTCGTCTACAAGGTGCACAATGAGATGGACGATGACATCAAAGAATGACAGTGGGAAAAACATCTCTAGGTTGGACAATATTCTTGCAATATCATCTTTCATATGATCCAACTCTTTAGGATTTACAACTTTCTGCCATAGTTGGTTGAAGAAATCATTGAGGTCAATGAGTGTGCTTCTTATATCTTTGTCCATCAGATTCCTGATGGCCACCGGGAGGATTTGTGTCAACATTACATGGCAATCATGTGACTTCATGTGTCCCAACTTCATTTTACCTGAGCTCACATCCACGAGACTTCTAATGTTTTGCTTGAGAGGAAGAGGGTGTCTTAACTGACAACAAATAGGTGAAGAACTGTGTTGCTTCTTTTGTACTGAAATTGTAACTCTAGCGAGCTTTGATGAATTTGTCATCATCTTTTGCTTCACTCTTGCATTTTGATTGATCAGCAAGCATATCGAGCCATGAACCGTCATCATCCTTTCTTTTACCTTTAATCTTGAGTAGAGTGCCAAGGATACTTTCACATACGTACTTCTCTACGTGCATGACATTGATGTAGTGACGTACACGTAGAATCTCCCAGTAAGCTAATTTCCAGAACACCGATTTCTTCTTAAACACTTGATATTTGGGTGTTTGTTTCACCGTCAAAGGGTGGTTCTTGCCAAGCACAACATTATTTTTTTTATCCATGTTGTGG